>CM035797.1:16264017-16276517 GCA_020466265.1 Siphamia tubifer | reverse complement strand
AATTTCTAATTCCACAAAAGGGCACCTAGGGAACCACATTGACCAGAACCAGCCCTGATTGGATTAACCTGTTTTTGTTTTGTTTTTTTTTACTGCTTTGATTGGATTTACACAGTGTGGGTCAAAATAACCCACAACATAATCAATGTAATTCATTTTCAACATAATACAAGGGTTAAATTGCATTGTGAAAGGAATTTAAGGAAAAGATAAGTCTTATTTTGGGTGTATTTAGAGGATATTTGATTCGTGTTGAGCTCATTTGCATATTTAAATGTATTTTAAAGGCATTTGTAATACAAATACATATTACTTTCCATGGATACTTTCATCGGGTAAAACTTTCATTTTGATAAGAGCACACCATTCTCTGAATATGAAGTCCATATTTCTTGCATGTGCATCTCTTTGTGCAGTTGACTAACTGAGATTTATTTTGACTGGAATGATCTCTGTTGTTTCCAAAGTACATTTTTCAGTGTCCCAGTTGCCCAGTATGTCTGTTTGCTTATAGAAACAAAAGATTGTACAATCAATTGGTCAATGTTCAATGTAAGTGGGGTTTTTTTTTAGGCAAATGACCCAGATAAGTGTGACGAAAATGACAAAAAAATGTTTCTTTAGATATACATTTACACTGGGTTAAGTTTCATTGTTACATAATAAAGGAATAAGTGGCACATTTTGGGCATATTCAATTACTGTTGAGCTAATTTGGATATTTTCAAAGAAATTTGTAATATAAAAAAAGATACTTTCTGTAGTTTAATTATAATATCAGTAAAATAAAAAAATAAACCTATTATAGGGTGCAGAATTATCAGGCACACATCTGACATTGATTAAATTTTATTCTATTTACCCAACCAGAATTTCTTAGGTATTTTAGTATGTTGTTCTGGACACCTCATAGAAATAATCTATCTATTTTTGGGTCCAACATCAATTAGTTTGCATGGACTATTGTAAACAGCTTCAAACAAAACTGTTAAAAAAGTAATTGTAAAAAAAAATAAAATATAAATATATATATATATATATATATATATATATATATATATATATATATATATATATATATATATATATATATATATATATATATATATATATATATATATATATATATATATATATATATATATATATATATATATATATATATATATATATATATATATATATATATATATATATATATTATTAGGATCAAATTATTTTTGCTTTACTGTCATGCTAATAGAATTAAAAATAATTTATGGCAAAAAAATGAAATCCATTATAATTAGTTCCTCACAAAACACCAATTTACCTGGACTGCAATAGATTTGAACAGTTTTAATGTATGTCGTCTAATAATTTAGATCATTTCTGTGAATACTGCACAGTATGTATGGTCCAGTGTAGCTGCTATTACGGACAGAGGTGTTAAAAGTACTCACATTCTGTACTTATGTAAAACTAGAAATACTAATTCACCTCCTCTACTTAAAAGTATAAAAGTACAATTTCTCAATTATAATAAAGTACAAAAGTAAAAAGTGAAACTAAATTTTTTCCCATTAATGCAATTATACTTATTTAACCAAAAAAACTCTAAAAAGTTTCAAAACTATCAAAATTAGACCCTTTAAAAAAGAATTAGTGTGTTGAAATTGTGTTTGATCAGGTGACAGTACTCAGTTTTGTAGATATGGGCAGAAAATCTAGGGAGGGGGGCACAATTGAGATAAAAAGTCATTATGAGATTTTAAAAAAAGTTATATATGAGATTAAAAAAATGCAGAATTTGAAGTTAAAATGTTAAAATTGTGAAATTAAAAGTTAAAATTATGATATAAAAAGTCCAAATTATGACATAATAGTCAAATAACTATAATATATAAAGTCACAGTTTCTCACCTCCACTCATTTTCCCTCTGAAGTGACACATTTTTCATCCTGTCAAATCTGTTTAGTTTGAAAAAGTAATGAATCTATTCTGAGAACGTAAAGACTATAAAGTAAAGATATTTATGCAAAAATGTAGAGAGTAAAAGTAAAAAGTTGCCAGAAAAATAAATACTCAAGTAAAATACAGATACCTAAATAAAATCTATCTAAGTACAGTAATGAAGTACATTTACTTCATTACTTTCCACCTTTAATTTAGGTTTAAAAAAATGTATAAACATATTCTGTTAAGAAGGTACAGTGAATGCTTGGTGTAAATATAAAGAAGAAAAAGGGGGAAGAAAAAAAAAAAAACAAACAAAAAAAAAAACAAATAAATATTTGTGTATGTGTATGTATATATATGTGTGTATATATATGTATGTATATGTGTATGTAGGTATGTGTATATATGTCTATGTGTATGTGTATGTGTGTATGTATGTATGTATGTATATATATATATATATGTTTTCTTTTTGGGTATATTTATACATATGATTATGATAGCATGGGTATATGGAACCTACAACTGATAAAAGTATAACATGATATGAACATAGTAGATGGGTATTTACTGAGTAATATATTTTATATTTTATATAAATACATAGTAATATATTTTAATTGATGTGTATAAGACTTATTTTTGTACTATTTTGATAAACTACTATAGATTTGGATATTCTTTTGACATTTGATTTCTGTTTAAATAGGGGTGGGAGATAATAAGTTTTTCACTTCTTCCCACTCCTTTTCGAATATGTTAATTGCCGTTTCTTTATTTCTGACTTTTCCTTTGCTTTTATTTTTTAAACTTTTTGTTCTTTAATGTTTTGGTATCATTATTATCATTTGTATGTCTGACATATTCGAAATAAAATGACTAAATAAATGAAAATAATACACATATGTTCAGCAGAAGCTCTTTTTGCACCAGTTAAACCTACAGTGAAGTCACTGGAGAAGTCTTCGTAAAGATTGATTGACAGGTAAGGATGGGATTATATTAAACATCAGTCTGACCACTCACTCATGGGGTTATTATGACTGAAACATAATCCTATTAAGCAGAAAATGAGCCTATTTATGGATACTATTTTGCTAATTACTGGTCCTTATTATTTCAGATGCTCATTATATTAATCCCGTGGAATTAACACTAGGGACGAATAAAACCATCTTGGATTTATGGTTCACTGATGACAAAAATAAATGAAGATTAAAATATTAATATGAAATGAAAGTGACGTTTCTTTCTAATACAGTCATAGAAAAAAAATCTTCAATTTCTTGTTCATTTTAATGCCTGGTACAACTAATGGTGCATTTGTTTGGATAAATATATGATAAAAAACAAACATATTTCATAAGAGTTTAATTTAACAGATGGTATCTATCCATTTTTTCATGGTTTTCTTGATAATAACCAAAATCACTTCAGTTTTTATATCAGTATATCTGACATTCTATCGACAAAAACAATGCTTTTAGTTATTTCATGTTTTATTTTCTGTCACACGACACACACAGGAGTTAGTACTTGATTATACTGTAAGTATTGTTTTTAATGACTTTTGGTGATCTAATATTTTTTTCCACGAATGTATGTTAAAAGTTTCTTTTCATTACATAGTTAGCGTTCTTCATAACTAATGTTTTGGTACTAAATAGACCAGATAAGGAATTAATTCAACAGAAATAATTGCTGACTCGTGCACAAAAGCACTGAAATAATGCATCTATAAGTCAAATACAACCCAGAAACAATCGCAATAAAATGTTTAAATGTAAAGCATTTTTACATTTTATGCTATTATTGTTATTTTAATATTTGTTTTTCATTTTTTAGTGTTCATCTTTTATTTTGAAAAGTGTAAGTAGGCAGATGATACACTCAGGAGTTACTGCTTGATTAAACAACCACTGTTTTAGATTAAGTTTGTTGGTTTGATATGTGTGTGTGTGTGTGTGTGTGTGTGTGTGTGTGTGTGTGTGTGTTTGTGTGTGGTTATTTATTATTTATTTATTTTACGTGACTACATACACTGAAAAAAGTAAAACATTGAATCAACTTAAAAATTCTTCTTCAATAGGTCACACATAAAAACATCTAGTTGAGTTAATTAAATTAAATTAAATTAAATTAAATTAAATTAAATTAAATTAAATTAAATTAAATTAAATTAAATTAAATTAAATTAAATTAACCCTAACCCTATGCAATTCAATTTGGTTCACTCAACTGGATTTTTTCATGTGTGACCATGAAAAGTCATAATGATGAGATAAAAAGTCTGAATGATGATTAAAAAGTCAAAATTAAGCGACAAAAAGTCAAAATTATGAGTTAAAAAGTCAAAATGATGATAAAAAGTCAAAATGGAAGAATTTTTAAGTTAATTCAATGGTTTACTTTTTTCAGTGTCTGTCTAATCTAACCACCCCTTTTGAAACACAAACTAATTTTTACATACATATTTCATGATAATATTTTTGATTGTGAACATTTTTAATGGCTGCCCAGAAACTTTTTTCCATTCTTTCCTTTCCCCGCTGTAACTTTTTAACATCTACCAAGTCCATTAAAGGGTTAAGGTCGTACATGTTGTCATGGTTGAACTGCTGTGAACTGACATGTTTACTGTGTAAACATAGAAACCGGACGATGTTTCTTCCAAATGACGTCAAATATTTGTATTTTTCCTCACACTACTTGTATTGTAGACCTAATCAATGAAAGATTATTTATATAGAACTTTACAATAACACAAACAAGAACAAAGTGCTTTATATTTAACATGATTCAAATCATAAGACAACTACAATTTAATCAAATACTATTAAAAAAAAAAAGCATAAAACAAAAACACATGACACACAGTGATAGAAAAACATGAAAACTGTTTATTTTTGTTATTTATCCCAAACAAGTGCAGCTAATACACAGACATAACCATAAGTTTTGGAAGATTTTGTTGCTTTTCCCATGTATTGCTGTGGTAAAATGAAGCATAATTATCTCTATTTATATGTTTAAAAAAATGTTTACAGCAACATAAATCATATTTAGGCAGAGAAATGATTTATGTCCATGATTATGGCTATATATATATATATATATATATATATATATATATATATATATATATATATATATATATATATATATGTATATGTTTTTCAGCCTCTGGATAATGACTTCATGTGGGGTTTCCTCATGTGGGTGTAGTCATGATGTTGACATTGGCGGGGACATCATTTGACAACTTCCTCGCAAGAGACAGCAAAAATAAATAAATAAAAATAAATAAATAAATAAATACCACACCAGACCTTTCTGTGTGGAGTTTGCATGTCCTCCCCGTGTCCGCGTGGGTTTCCGCCGGGCACTCCGGTTTCCTCCCACCATCCAAACACATGCACTGATAGGTTAATTGGTTAATCTAAAATTGTCCATAGGTGTGAATGTGAGAGTGATTGTTTGTCTATGTATGTTCAGCCCTGCGATGAACTGGCGTTTCATACAGGGTGTACCCCACCTTCACCCATTGTAGCTGGATTAGACCCCCAGTGACCCCCGCGACCCTAGTGAGGATGAAGCGGGTTCAGATAATGAATGAATGAAATAAATAAATAAGAACACGGCTAAAATAATTAAAATAATGTCTCATTTTGTTTTTGTTTTCTTAAGCTACATTTTATTTTATCTGTTTTTTATTGGTCATCTATAACTGCATTATATATTTAATTATATTTATCATCACAAGACCCACATTTACATCTAGTTTCATCTCATTTTTGTCACATAATAAAGGTTTGTTGATGACTATATTTAGTCACTATAATGGTTTGACCACACATTCGCGCGACAAGATTACATACAAAGTCAATGGAGAGATGCATTTGACGCAGATTCAATTGGAGTTGAAAATATTGAACAAGCGTACACATGAAAATTCGCACTTGGCGTGTCCGTAGTATAAGGCGCACTTTCAATGAATGGTTTATTTTTTTAATTCTTCATGTGAGCCTCCAGTACAGAACCAATGGTTCAGTCACAGCAGAATTTGTAACTTTAGCCTCAAATACGTTATATGAGTCAAAATGATTGAATTTAAAATTTATGCATAAAATCCTTGAAAAATGTCTCCTGAACACTTCTAACTATGAGTTGTTGTAAAAATCCTACCGTAACTGTTTCAAATCATGCCTTTTAGGAAAAACAACAACTGACTCTGACAGTAATTAAGTAAAAAACTAAGAAAAATCGGCTAAAAACACGACTTTCCTTTGCGCTCGTGTTAGGTATTACCCCATCATGTTTGGTACCGACAACCTTTTAATAGCAATCTATGTAATTATATATTTGAACCAATGGGAGGGCTCAGAACAAAGCCTTCTCCAGTAAACAAAATCCCTTGTTGCTATGACGATGTTGAAAAACTGCCTCTGATTGGTTGAATTAGTGTCACGCCAGCATTTTTAATAAGCTTTCAGATGAATATAAAATCTTAATTTCTGAAATTTGACTCAAGTGACTGGTTTTGTGCTAGAGAGTCATATATATAAGGCACACTAGATTATAAAGTACATTAAGTGAAGTCTACATTATTAGAAAAAAAGTCAAAATTATGACAAAAAAGGTTTAAATTTTGAGCGAAAACGTCCAAATTCCTAGAATTAATCCATACATAAGGCACAGTGTGGTTTTTTTTGGAGGAAATTAAAACCTTTTAAGTGCACCTTATAGTCCATAAAATACAGTAACCTTATGTTTCTCAAACGTCATGTAACTTACTATTAAAAAATGTATATGGACATTTTAGAAACATCCAAATATTGGTATGAACACGTCCATATTGTCCATACGCAATTTTACGCCCATGGGTTTCCGAGAGTTTAAATGGGGTCTATTGAAATTTCTTGTAATTGATAAAAATTAAAAATAAAAACTTACTAATAAAAAAATATTATATGGTGAGTTGAGAGAGACAATCACAATCCATAAAAGACATGACGGACTGTGAAGCGGAAACTGAAGCGCTGTGGTTCTGTTTATCTGTTAAATGTTTTTGTGGTCAGATTCAGATGCTGCAGCTCTTTCATAGTTTGAGTTGTTAGACCCCACACCCACCCCCCCATTTCCATTCAAATGTCATACTGTGTATATAAAAAAAAAAATCCAATTAATGATGTAACACATAAATTTAACCCCTTAATTCCTACTGTTGCAAATATGCAACATACAAAAAAAATTTAGTCAAATTAATTATCTCCATTTAATTTAGCATTTACTCTTTTAAAATAAACATTTAAATTCAAACGATAAGGGGTTAAAATATCAGTATACATATAAAAAATATAGGGCTGTCAACATTAACACATTAATGTGCATTAATCCATCATGATTAATCTGGTTGTGTTAGTTTATTATTTTTTTGTGAATTTTAGCGGCGTGTTTTCTTTATTTTTTTTTTCTACACATGTTTCTTCATGTATTTTTGTGTATTTTGTGGGAAATGTGAATACAAAAAAAACACAAGAAAACCCAATGACAAAACAGTCGACTTTTATTTATTTTTTGGTATGCTGCATATTTACAACAGTAGGCATTAAGGGTCAATAATCTTAAAAAAAAAAAAATTACTTATATTACATATAGAGCTGAAATAAGAGTATCTATGGTGGTGGTAGATTGATCTTAATATATCAAAGCAGCTATTGATGAAAAAAATACATAATTTAGTTGAATTAATCTTTACTTAGCCAGACTAAAGAGCTGTATTTTTACATTTAAGGAGCTTTTGCTGCTTTGGTTTGGTTCATTTACTCAGGTGAGAGCAACTGAAATAAAAGACACAGAACAGATAACAGATAACAGACAGCAGAAAAGGTGAGTGTCAATATGCTAATCACAGAAGCTGAAGTGTAAATTGTACAAGAAATGGGAAACGTCATGTTTTATGTCATCTGGCAGATGATTTATTTATCTGGGCGTTACATTTATCATCCATGTCATATTGATCCTGTCTCCTTCCTGCACACGTCAGATTGTGGAGTAGTATGAAACTGCTTTTCTTAGTTCAGCCAACACATTTTCTATTGGATTAAGGTCAGGGCTTTCTGTTGGACACACTTTATTAACCTGTATTCATGTTGGTACCAATTTAGAGGCGGAATATGCTCTAAGATTATTGTTCATTGAAATCATCAAGATAGACATCATCATCATCATCATCATCATCATCATCATCATCATCATCATCATCTTTACTAGTGCAGACAAAGAAGAGAAATGTGACACTGTTTGCTGCTAATGTGTTGTGGAAGTGGTTGAAAGGAGCAGAAAGAAGGACTATAATGTGTGTGCTACCCAACCCCATTAAGCTATTATCAAAGTCAAAGTCAGTTTTATTGTCAATTCTTCACATGTGCTTGACATACGAAGGTATTGAAATTACGTTTCTCACTCTCCTGTGCGTTTACATAAAGTGCAGATGCGCAACAGACCAAAATCCTAGCTAAGTTGGTGGAAAAAAACAAACAAATAAATAAATGAATAGAGTGCAGTGGCTTAAGGCTACTTTCCTAGTGCTGCTAAACTAACCAGGTATAACAAGACAGGACATGTCATGGCAGAGTATGGCAGGACACACTGTTGGAGCTGAGTGCATTTGAGGTAGTAGTTGTGAGGTAAATATGGGTAAACTGTTAGTAGTGGGTGTGTGTAGGGTGACTATTCGTCCAGTTTTCATCCGGCCATCTGTCTGGCTGTCTGTCAAGTGTCCGGCTTTTTCACATTTTGTCCTCCTTTCATACAATCGTCCACAACCGTTACATTAATCGTCATAAATCCCCACCAGTTATTTACACTTGCTACTCTGCAATGTTTACAGTCAGATAGCATGTCGTAGGCTATGCAATGTAAATATTCGTGCTGTGCATGCAGCCGAAGCAGCGCACGAAGTAGCGCACGAAGTAGCGCACGAAGTAGCGCACGAAGTAGCGCACGAAGTAGCGCACGAAGTAGCGCACGAAGTAGCGCACGAAGTAGCTTATGCATAGTGTCTCAGATGTAGTTTCTTTGTTTTCTTTTGTTTTGGTTTTGGGGGGGTCCTAGCCTCCTCCTATTAGCCTGGAAGTTCTTCTGGTTGAGGTCTGGTTGAGGGTGTGTTCAGCAGCCTCACTGTCTGGTGGACTAGGCTGTTATTTAGTCTGGTGGTGCAGGAGCGCAGACTTCTGTATGTCTTCCCAGAGGGCAAGAAGGCTGTGCAGGGTGACTTGGACCATTGGTGATTGTGATGGCTTTGTGGGTGAGATGGGTGGTGTATACAGTATGTCTTGCAGGGAGGGGTGCGCCAATTATCGTCTCCGCTGTTCTAACAATCCGTTGTAGAGCCTTCCTGTTATCGTCAGTACAGCTCCCACCCCACACAGTGATGCAGCTGGAGAGTACGCTCTCAATGGTTCCCCTGTAAAACATGGCCATAGTGGGGGGTGGAGTTGCTTCAGTTTATGCAGGAAGTAGAGACGCTGCTGTGCTTTCTTGGCCAGCGATGCGGTGTTGGTGGTCCAGGAGAGGTCGTCATCACTATGCATACCCAAGAACTTGGTGCTGCTCACCAAGTTCTTGGGTATGCACATCAATATCATCATTGTCATCATTGTCATCATTATCATCATCATTACTATTATTATTAACCCGTTATTATTAATCGAGCACCACACCTCATGTCATGGGTTGATGGGTTAGGGTTAGGTCAGGGTCCAGTATCTGGTCTGAAGTGGATGTCTTGGGTCTGTCATTTCCAATTGTGCTGTTAGCACAGTGCTAAGCTAGTGCTATTAGAACAGTGCTAGGCTTACTTAGCTCTTTACAGAGGCTTTAGTAAACACTCTGTGTCACCAAGTGCTTCATTAAATCAGTTGTATTCCAGCCTTTACATGTAAATATATTTAACAGCTGTAGGGGGGTGACTATGGGGACATTGCCACTATGGGCAAACACGCCCAGACCAGACACTAAAAGATAAAAGGAACAGAGTTAAAATATTTCCCTTTGGTCAAGTAAAAAACTAAATTTAAATCATAGTGAACACATTTGACCTAATTTTCCCTATCACTTGTCATTGCAAAAACACATTTATAGTGACTGTGACCTTGACCTTTGACCTACATTCACCAAAGTTTATTGGGATCTTTTCTAGACCACCTTGCACGTTTGCGAAACATTTCATTGAAATTGGTCCACTAGTTTTTGTGTCAACCTGTTTACAAACAAACAACCAAACAGACTCAAACATAATACCCCTCTTCCCTTTGGTTGCGGGGTAAAAATATTGTAATAACAGTTGTACATATATGTACATGTATACACTTAAACATACAGTAGTGTACAACTGAGTGAAAATATGGACTTTTTTTTGTCTTTCTGCAACATTTAATTATATAATGTTCATGAAACACGCAGATGGTTGTTTGGAGTGCAACAATTATATTAAGTGAGTCCTCGATGAGCAGAATCGGCATTACACATTCAACAGAATCACACAAAGTCAGTCCAGAGACTGACCATCACCATCCATTTAACCACAATCACATCTGACAATAATCACACAAGGAATTTAGCTTCTTCTGTATGTGACATTGACGGTGGAATAGGCATGTATTAGCTTGTTCTTTGTAAGAAAAATTACCTAAATCTCTTCATGACAACTCTATTCTGAACAAAACAATATTCATTTGTTTTGAGTATTTTCACCCAAAAAAACCCAAACAGCCACCGACGACCAACACCATCTTCTGAACTAAATTGTGTAATACCCGTTGAGCCTCTAATACTATCAATACATGTAAATAATTTTTTTCATATTTTCATGGTCATCAGATATGACCCATTTGGACGTTCAAAGAACCTGTAGTTACCGTGGAAACACCATCATCTTCAACAACACTAATTCAACAGTAAAATCCATGGACAGTAGATGCATTTAACACCACAGTTTTATGTGTTCACTTTTTTCTTTTAAATCATTGTCCATACAGACAATATTGATTTGTAAATTATTATTAAACACTTTTGATTACATAAAGTTCTTTATTTGGAGCACAGCTCTACGAGAAGTATAAGAACTTAATGAAAAGTGCTATTGTTTTATTTTTATATACATATATATTAGGGCATTAACAACGTCAGTTTTTTTCAAGTTGACTTATCCGTCAATAAAGTCGGAGTTGTGTCGACTTGTCATGATGATGTCATCACATTGTCAACAGAGAAATAACACAGATGCATGGCTAAAAAAAAACAAACAAAAAAAACACGGATACATGTTTGTCCAGTAATGAGCAAATTGTATTAAAGTTCATTGCAACGTAACAATGTCCACTGACACAAACAGCATTTTAAAAAACAAAGGCTAATGTTAGCAAAGAGTTTTCTGCTAAATTAAACTGAACAACATCAGTAGGTGAACATATGTCTGGATTTGGTCTGGACCCACGGCTCTAAAACTCACTTTTTATATTACATGTAAAAAGTTTAAGGCCAACAAGATGAACACAACACTGTCCATAATACAGATTGTCTGCGCTGCTTATCACACAGGTTAGCTAGCTAATGCTGCTCGTGTCATTCACATTAGCCGATACCTCTTAAGATGCCGTGCCGTTTTTGTTTTTCATCTAAAGTGAAGTATTTCCACACATGCATGTGTGTGTGTCACTCTTGTTTTGTTAGTCGGCCACAACTGTCTTACCTGCAGGAGTCTTGTTTATATCTGGTCTGTGTTTACGCACCGAGAGAGAGAGAGAAACTGGGGGGGTGGGGTTGGGAGAAAAAGAATAGTGAAACATGCGACTTGTCGACTCCTCCAAATTTACGTCGACTTGTGCTACGGAAGTCGACGTGTCGACTAGTCGACATTTTACTTAATGCCCTAATATATATATATATATATATATATATATATATATATATATATATATATATATATATATATATACATGCATTTATAATTTGTTGTTAAGTGCTGAGCATATTTACACTTAATTTTTCAACATGACCATGTAGGGACCACATGTACAGACCCTTATAACCTTAACCAACTGGTTTGTTTGACATGTTAGTGTATTTAAAGAGTTTGGCAGGGACTTTTACTGACCAGAGAATTAGCCAATTCATTCATTCTAATACTATCAGGGGGATGGTCAATCTGAAGCTCCAAAGGTGACAGCAGTGACATCTCGTGGGATGATATTTCACGAAAGTTACGACGTTCCTGCCTTGAACAACACGTTCAAAGTGCAAATATACTTTTGTCGAAATTTTAGGAATATCGCTATTGTTTTGCCAAAAACTGTAATGGAAATGCAGCTAATAATAATAATAATAATAATAATAATAATAATAATAATAATAATAATAATAATAATGTCAATAGTTTAATTTGCAAATAATATGTCTATTGTAATGGAGTCAGCTACAAATAAAACAACTGGATAAGTTTAATATGTGTAATAATATATTTGCATCATTTGTTATCAGATTGAGTTTATATGGATTA
>CM035797.1:16224017-16261517 GCA_020466265.1 Siphamia tubifer | reverse complement strand
ATATATATATATATATATATATATATATATATATATATATATATATATTCCGTACATATATGGTGTATTTATATTTCAGATAACCCAAATAATGCATTTGAATAGTGGGCACTGGATATAATAGATATAATATAACTAAAAATGGTTCATGTCAAGAAATATTTCTTTTCTCTATGTAGAGTTATGGACACCCTACAGCCTATCTTTCTTTCTTTCTTTCTTTTTTTTTTCTTTTTTTTTTTTACAGTGTATAAAGTTTGTGAATACAATCCATACTCGTACATTCACTTCCATTTGAGATTCTATCTGTTCTTCAGTCATGACCTAATTTCAATAGTAAAAAAAAAAAAAAAAAAAAAAAGCAAAAGTCTATCTATGCTCTTACAAGAACAAGTAGAAGTACTCTTTTTGTTTGTTTGGGAGTATTCATGTCATCTAGACCGCATGCATTTGCACACTGGCCTCCCTTTTAGTGCTCCTCTATCAATCATTTACTAACATTGTGCTAAGATTACAGCAGCCTTCTCGTTCCCCCTAAACCTCATGTAAAGCCCTTCTCAAATCTCCCCCCACTGTACACTGAGCCTGCAGCCTCCTGCCTAACCTGACCTCTGCCTGTTACAGAACGCTCTCTGAAGTGGGATCTGACAACACAGGCATAAGTTCGGTCATTTGACCTCGCTAACTATCATCGCACAACGATGACATGTGTTGCATGTGGAATGAAAAGTGACATGGTGGAGCTTGTGTGTGCCCAAACTATAACGACAAAGGGTTAAGTGGAAGAGTGACGTTATATTGGCAGTACAGGTGCAATAAAATGAGAATGACCTGTTTTTTTTATTGGAAGATTTATACATTTTAAAAGATAAGTGAAAGTAAAGGAAGTTATCTACAGTTAAAATACTGTATTTTTGCTCTGGAGTATAAGTCGCACCAGCCAAAAAATTCATAATAAAGAAGGAAAAAACATATATAAGTCACATTTTTTGCAGGAAATTTATTTGATACAATCCAACACCAAGAACAGACATTTCATCTTGAAAAGCGATTTAAAATAAAATTGTAACTGAATAAGTGTTCAGTATGCTAACGTAACACATTCAGCTAACTTTACATCAGGGGTATCAAACTCATTTTAGTTCAGTTCCACATTCAGTTCAATATGATCTGAAAAGGTTCAGACCAGTAAAATAATAACAGTGAAAAAAGTCAAATTAGATTTGTTTACATCACTAATGTTTCAGACAAAATGTGAATAACATCAACACCTTCACATGAAAGAAAAGAAGTACAATTTTAATCAGATTTTGTCTCTATTTGGCTCAATTACAGTTTACATTACAATTAAAAATACACAAAATACTAAGTAGCAGGCAGAATATTGCTATAATTCCACTTACTTCTCTTAAGACATTTCAAGTTGCTCTTATTTGTTGAGGTTATTCACATTTTTTGCAAATGGACAGTTTGTTAATAGAAAGATTTTCATATAACTTTACTGTTTTATCCTAAACAAAGATACAGTTTTCATATATTGGTCCGACCCAATTGAGATCTAATTATTCTGTATGTAGATCCTGAATTAAAATAATTTTTACACTGTCAATATCGTCATTGTTTTTCATCCTTTGGCAGACTTGATTTGGCCCCTGCGCCTTATGTTTGACACCTGTGCTTTACATGATGCATAAACAATGAACTGAGAATATGCCTGGTATGTTAATGTAACATATTAACAGTTGTTCAGATAACTATAGCATAAAGAACGTGCTCAACAGCGCCCTCTTCCAGTTGTCAGTGTGAAAATAATACATGAATTTACATAATATTGTGTTAATAATTTCACATGTAAGTCCCTCCGTAGTATAAATCGCACCCCCGGCCAAAGTATGAAAAAAAATCTGTGACTTATAATCCGAAAATTATGGTAAGCATAAAGATACTGAATAAGAAAAAGGACATATGTCATGAGTATGTTGTATTGTTCCTAATTCTTTGCTGTTGAGATCTGAAGCACCTATTGATCCACTAATCATATCAATACATGTAAATAATTGGTGAAAATGTAGTTTTTCCATCTTTTCACAGTCATCAGATTTGACCCATTTGGACACTCAGAAGCTGCCTAGTTACCATGGAAACACTGTCATCTTCTATAACATTGATTCACCAGTAACACCCATGGAGTTTAATAAATGACAGTGGGTGGACACATTAGGTTTATGATCAGTTTTTGATAGATTTGCTTGAATAATATATAACAACCCTCGTCTTTAATCAGAGCTTTTGCAAAGAACTATATGAACAGTAAATTAAATAGAAGGAAAATATTTGATTTTCACTGAAAACATTTCAAATTTTACTATAAATGGTGATAAAATATATAATAAAAGGTTAAATAGAGAGTAAAAAAATTATTTGTGAAGTTACACAAAAGTCCCACTGGGTCTTTATGGGTTAATCCACTTTAATGCAACTTATTCAACATTCAATAATTTCATCAGTATCATTGGTGATAACCATGTGAGAACCATGTATCTAAAAATAAAAGCACAGAAATAGGCTTGTTCTCACTTTTATCGCAATGCAATTTCATTCCAGTTATTTCCAAGGCATTTTAGACTTTCCTCCTCTCCCTGCCACCTTTTCTTTTTGATTATATCTTTGATCAGTAAATTCCAATCCAAGACTTTTTAACAAGAGAGCTCTCTCACATCATAATAGTTATCACATTAAATATCTGCACACTTCGTACCCCTGCTTTCACACATATGCAGTGCAGCCACAACTACAATATTTACCTTTGAGATGTAGTGAAGTAGAAGAAAATGGAAGCTTTTCATTACAGTTCAAGTGTAATTGAATGTCCCCCCTTTGGTTTTATATCTACTCTTTCATACAAGCCGAAAAACTTTTTGCAGCTCATCAATCCCTACAGTGTGGGCAGTATTACATTGCACTTTGAAACAAGAAGCTTTCCAGACTCAGTGCAGGGAATGTGTGCCAGGCCTTACAAGTTACACCAACAAAATCCTACCCCACATCCCCACTGTGGGCTGTGGGCTGTGGGGGGGTGGACACACACACACACACACACACACACACACACACACACAGGCATGGTGCACGCAGAAACAGTGATGCATGGTGAGTTAATGTTTGATACGAAGGCCTGTGAGGACACGCTGGCACGGCTCTGGCTTGTTTACAATAAAGTTTTGGATTCACCCAAACCAAAGAATCAAATGTTGGGTAGATAAATACATTTTCACAGGTAATGATAGACTGGCCAGCCAAAAACATATGCAATATTTCACTGCACCGCCTTTGGTTTTAATGACAGGAGTCAAAGGTGTCATTCCATCATTAGTTCATTAATATTACTGTGTTCTCCATTGCTATTGAATACATTGTGTGTTGGTTCTATTTTTTGCTTTGTTTCCAGCTGTTTTTTCACAGTAGAAAAATTACTTGAGGTCGAACCACAGAGTTTACTGGTACTTCCTCATACATGTTCAGACGCAATGATGAGGCATCTCTGATTGGCTCAGAATGTATGAAGGAACACTCCCCCCTCCCCTGTGGCTCTCTGTATGTGTTTACCTTTACCAGAGTAGCATCCAGCTAGGTTTTGTGCCGTTACTTGTTCTGAAAACGTGTAGGGAGAAAATGAAGCTTTATTTCCACAGAGAGCACATGAACCAGTTTGATCCACCATTTTTTTTTCAAGTTTGTGCAGCAGCTACTGTGGTGTGGTCTTCTCTTGTAGATGCTAATGCTATTGCTACTTCAGATTCGCTGCAATGGGGGACGGGTTTAACCTCACGTGGGTGACGCTAAAGTCCCTCTGTCGTCAGACGGACCGGCTTTTTCTGGGTCCCTCGTTCCTCTCGTTGTTTTCTGTGAATGCAGTATGCAGCCAGTGGAGGTGATGAACCACTGTCAAAGGCAGCATGTGTTGGTAAGACGGGGTGACCCATCAGATTCCAAAAGGAGCGTGAAAAAGTGGTTTTCAGTGGAATGACAGCTTTAACATTTTTGACTTTCAATATTTTGTTAAATTATTACACTATTTTTTCTAATCTTTTTTATTAACCCTTTAATGTATACTGGTCACTCCGGTTGACAGTTAGGCTGAATCCCATTTCACCACTTAGCCCTAGCCCTACACTTTACCCCTTCAAACGGAGCTATAAGGGGTAGGGCTTAAAAAGAAACCCCAACGAATTGGGACGCAAGATTTTTTTCCTAGGATGGCGATGGATTGATTGACATATACTACGCCTCAAACTAACTTCATTGGTCGCCCAACTGAATAGACTAGCGCAGCATCAATGACTGGATGACCTAACATCAGATTACCTAATTAGCTAAAGTAATACGGAAGATTTAGGTATTTCATTTATCAATAATATTTTTTATTAGTCATGCTATCATGCTAAAACTTCCAGCAGTTAGGAAAGAGAGACGTAGAAGCAGGGACAGGAGAATGTTAACTTTTGGAAGTCAATCAGAATGAATGAAGTTTAAAGTAAACTTTATTAATATATGGCTCAACCATCTCAGACAGCAGTTAAAGAGCGCTTTACAATAGAAAGAGTAAACTACACAACATCGTAGCCTACGTGAAAACACACAGTCAACACAATCAAAGGTTCTGGACAATAAACTGTTCAAGACATCACAATTTCATCAAAGTGTCAACTATAACCAGCTAGCTAGCTCGATCTAAGCTGTCACCATTTAACATTAATTTAATCATGACAAACTTCCAAAAGTGAACATCATCCTGTCCCTGCTTCTAATTCTTCCTTTTCCTAGCTGCTGGCAGTGTTGGCACGAAAGCATGATTAATAAAAAATATCATTGATAAATGAACTCCTTAAATCCTCCGCATTACTTTAGCTACTTAGCTAATCTTATGTTAGGCTCCAGTCAGTGATGCTGCGTGAGTCTATTGAGTTGGGCGACCCATCAAATTAGTTTGCGGCATGGTATATGTCAATCAATCCGTCACCATCCTTGGAAAAAAAATCTCGCAATTGAGACACCCCTTCAACACTCACTTACATCATCAGTTTGCTCCGCTAGTTGTTACGTAACCAAAATTGACAGCTTTAACCAGAAGTAAGCGAACATAACTGCTGCTGCTGTAGTTGTCTCGTTCTCCTGGGATATGCAAATATTTTTGTAACTAATATCTGCATCAAATCGGAAAAGTGCTATGCATCGACCGATTACTCCACGTTCACGTAAATACAGATTTTTTTTCATGTGCTTTTTACAGAGAAAATTACTAATACACATTGCGACAATGTCAAACTTTCTACAATACAACAGTTATCACAACTTAAAACAGTATATTATAGTGAAAATACTACATTTGTGTACTTCTTTCATGGATGCTGCCATTTTTAAAATGATTCGCATTGTATTCTAGGAAATGTCCTGTTCCCCTCCATTTGGAGTGTGCCTCTGGAAAATCTCTGTTTGAAGGGGTATAAAGCCCTTTCCCCTACCCCTACATGTGGACGCGCAAACAGAGGTAGGCCTCAGGGGTGAAATGGGATTCAGCATTAATCTACAGTTGTTCTCTTGTATATTCACGAGTTTTGTTGTTTACTTCTATATCAGTCAGTTCATATCATTACTGTAACTGGTCTGTTATTAATACCTGATCTGCACTAAGATGTTTACATGTAAATCAATTGCTTGTTGATATTAGTCTGTAATTAACAGTCTCTTCTTAAACAAACATTGCAGTAATTTTTTTTTTATTTCATAGTATTCTGATATTGTGTTTTAAATACTGTACATGTTTCAACACTTCAAAGCTTAAACACATGTTGTCCAGCTGAGTGGACATTTTTGTAATGCCATAAAAATAGTTTCTTTAAAAAGATTTCAATCACATTGCTTTTTTTCGGACCTAAAGAGGAATAAAAACACATTGGAAAGAAATATTGACTAAGGTTCTAATAATTCATGCATTAAAAGGTTAATTAACTTGAATATCTAAGCCAAATAGTTTGGATCTTTGATGTTATGATCTATCTTCACTATATGATTTGTGCCACGATGGACACTTTGAATATTTTGACGTAATGTAACTTGGTTTTAATAATGTTCCTAACTTATATGATCACTAACCTGAATAACTATATATAAGCTGAGAATCTCTGCTTTATACAGTAGTATGTTTTCTTAGCCTAATGTCACTACTGACAATATTAGTTAGATTTTTTTTTACCGTTTTATGTATGACACTGTATATTTTCAATAAAAATGTTTAAAAAAATAATAAAAAATGAATACATAAAGCTTATGAAGATTCACAATGAAGTTCATTATATTGTTTCCATCCATAGTCGCATTCATTTTTGATTATTAATGATGGAGAATCAGCCCGCTACATCAACTCTTCATCATCCCAAATGAGACTCTGGACTTTTTGGAGGATAATTCATGTGTGAAAATGATGTCTCATGCTCCCTGAAGTATTCTGTCACAAGCCTGATGACCCTGATCAATCCCAGCCATGTCCAATCATTAAGGGTTAGACACTGAGAGGACACTTACTGCATCAGTTATATTAACCCCTTAAAACCTACTGTCGCAAATATGCAACATACCAAAACATCTACCAATTATATGTGGTTTGGTCAAATGAATTACCTCCACTTAATTTAATGCTTACTGTTTTGAGGCCTGTCAAATTAATCAAAGGGTTGCTTTGAATTAATTTTGATTAATATGTTTAAAACATTTTATGTCGGTCGACTGTTCTGTCTCAGGTTCTTTTTTTTTTTTGTACTCAAATTTCCCACAAAATAGACAAAAATATAGGAAGAAACACAAAATATGTATAGAAAAAATATATATACAAAATATGCTAAAATCCACTAAAATTCACCAAAAAAAATTTAAAAAAAATCCCCCTATAACAAAAAAGCTATGAAAAAAATCCAAAATATATTAAATAAATAAATAAATAAATTATTATTAAAAAAAACAAATAAATCAGATTAATCATGATGACGCATTAATCCACATTAATGTATTCATTTTGACAACTCTCCTTTTTTTTAATATACTTATATTTAAATCCAGGTATTAAGGGGTTAAATATGTTGCTACCGTTCAAACATTATTAACCACTGCTGTACATACCCACAAAAGGATCTGAACTATTCACTTCGCTAAATCCAAGGTAAATATCCTGTAATGAAAACCAAAGTTGGTGCAGTGAAATACAGCATGTGCAACTTTATTTTATCATTTTCAGAAGGTGATTTCTGTTGGTTAGCTTTATATTTCACCATATAAAGCTAACCAATTAATGTTATATTAACATTGAAATGTAACATGGGTAACATGACTGTATTGACCAATCACGGCTAAGTTTCTATTTGAAATGAGTTCAGTCACAGTGTATTTTTTATACACAGTAAATTTTCCAGTGTAAAAAAATGCTGTGTTAAAGTATTTTAATTTTTTCAGAGTTATTCTAACAATAAGCAGAGTAGAATTTAACAAGAACATTTCCAGTGTTGGCTTTACATTGTCAGTGTCATATATTCAGTGTTAAAGTAAAGTGATTATGTCAGAGTTAATTCAACACTGGTAAGAATAAAACACCTTTCAATGTTAAAAGATAATTGAACTCACCCAGAATCTGTGCAAGAATAAATGTCGTGCTTTCAAATAGTTAAAAATGAACACTCTTTGGTTTAACACTGTAAAACACTATTTCTCAACACTTAACTCTTCTGTGTTGAATGCCAATAACACTATGGGTGTTACTTTTCACATAATGTGAAAGTTGTTTGGCACTAATTAGTGTAGTGTCAAATATTAACTCCTACTAGTGTAAATTTGACTCTGGAAATGTAACTCTAGGTTCAGTGTAAATTTTACACTCTGTATATAAGGCCCATATGTTCACTGAGATAGTGTTAAAATGAACTCTTTAAGTGTTATATTAACACTGGTGATTTTACTGTGTATTCATGCAGTTCTTCAGAATAATATCAGTGTAAGTGATGGTGGGAGTTTGCAAAACACAATATATCCAAAGTTCATCAGAAGATAATTTGAGGCTTTAGAGTCAAGACAAGATAAGAGTGAGTCGAGTGTTAGTTTGATAGACTTTCTCACTACACTTTTGCAGAATTTGTTCACCATCACATATATTGACAGCATCCAGTTACAGCCAGTAAAACCTGTTTCTACCATAAAGGAGCACCTGCCTACACTACATATGGAAAAAAAAATATTAATGGAGACCTATTATATTCTGTTTGTGTTCAGAATGTGAGTTTTGATAAGTTAGCAGAACTCAAAAAATGTAAAGCAATTTGTAAGAACCATCATTTTGATTGATTTGTGATGATGATGATGATAAATGGTAAATGGTCTGCACTTATATAGTTCTTTTCCACCTTCATGGTGCTCATTACATTAGCCTCACATCCACACACACACACTCATACACCAGTAGGTTTCTAATGGTGTGTTCCAATATCTGTACTTACTACAGTGTCTTTGGGTACGGAGGGCATCCCATTTTTAATGGTGGCAAAGTTAAGTGTACTGCAAGTACCCAGATGATACCCTCAAATGGCGCAATTTTTTAAATGTGGAGTTATGTGCACTTTTTGTACTCAATGGCCACCATATTGTCCTACTTTGACATGTGGACAGCCAGAGCCTGGACGCGAACCGCCAACTGAGCCGCCGCCATCATGATGATGATGGCGGTGGCTCAGTTGGTAGAGTTGATAGAGATGATAAAGTGCACAGTAAAAAATGACTGTAGAATTAACAGCAAAAACAGTTGTAAAATTGCAACATAAAAAACTGTCAGTGTCAGTTGTTTATTTGAGAAGATTTTTGTGTTAATTATTAAATCAAATAAAGCTGTATTTTTTACAGGAAGAGTATGTTAACAAAACCAGATGTATATGTAGAAATAATGCTTTTCTATTGTTTTGAAAAAATAAAATGAAACAATGTTGTGACATTTAAATTCTAAGAGCACAGTGTCAAAATATTACCTTCTTAAAAACATAAATTAAAAAAGGAATAACAAAGTAAATATGTAGTAATATATAATATTAGATAACTGAGAAAACATGTAGATGTGGTTCAGTTGGTAGAACAGGTGGTCTAATCACCAAAGGGTTGACTGTTCAAATCCTGCCTCTACCTTTTTTTTTTCTTTTTTTTTAACATTCTATGTTAAATTTGCATGTTTCAAATGTTAATTCCACGTATTACTCTTGTAAATGCATTTACAGTTATTTTACAGGATTATTCTGACAACCACAGCTGACAGTTTTGTTTTTTCTGTAAAAACAATGGGATTTTTGTGGGGTTTCTTTTTTTACAGTGCACTGAAAAAGTAAAACATTGAATCAATTTTAAAAATCTTCAATTTTAACTTTTTATCTCATGATTTTGACTTTTTTATCTCATAATTTAGACTTTTTATCTCACAGTTTTGACTTTTTATCTCATAAATTTTACTTTTTATGGTCACACATAAAAATCTAGTTGAGTGAACCAAATTAAATTGCACAGGGTTAGGGTTATTTTAATTAAATTTGATTCAATCTACTAGACTTTATGCGTGACGTATTGAAGAAGAATTTTTAAGTTGATTCAATGTTTTACTCTTTTCAGTGTGTGAGTTTTCAGGGGTGACAAGTTTGTGAAATCATGATAGAAAAGATAAAGTCCAATAATTTGGCTTTTTAATCCCACATATCATTACCCTTTTGATACATGACTTAGACACGTTTTTTATTTACACCCCCCACCCACCCACACACATTTTTTTTCTTTTTTAAATGAACCTATTTTGTCATGGAGTTACAAAAATTTCCACTCATTTGGACTATATGAAAGAAGAAATAAAATGTAATATCAGTAAGTGAAATACACTGAAAACTATAAAACATGCTAATGTTTCCTCATCTTTTATTACACTCTAAATACTAGACTTCACCAAGTCAGACCCCCCCTCCAAAAAAAAAAAAAAGAAATGCATTTTTTTGGTACTCAAATTTTCCACAAAATACTCCAAAATATCTAAAGAAACACAAGAAAAATGTGGAGAAAAAAATATACAAAATATGCTAAGATGCACAAAAAATAACACAACAAAAAAGCAATGAAAAATTCTAAACATATTCAAAAAACACCTAAAATATGATAAAACATCCAAAATATGTGCAAAAATATTACCGTGTTTATTCAACACCTTTCACAAAACAACTTCAAGCAAAAAAAAAAACAAAACTGTTCCATTACATTGCATTATTTAAAAAAAAAATCAGATTAATGATGATGATTAATTAACCCGCATTAATGCATTAATTTTGACAACCCTCTTTTTTCTATATATAAATACCTGCAGGTAATTCTATTAAACTCCAGACACATCCATCACAGTGTTCTCTGTAATATCTACACTAGCTCCAGGGCAGATGTCTGAGCTGTGGTGGTAGGTTCCTGAACTATGTTTTAATCAGTATATATACTGTATAGAAGACACAAACGTGCATTTGTTCACCTACTTAACTGACTGTAGAAATTAGATAAATGGGTTCCGCATGTCGTTACATTTCAAGCCATTGCTCATGTTATTCATTTTGCCTGTTTGTGATCTTATCAGCTGAAGTTGATTAAAAACAGTTTATTTCCAAGAACTGAAAGCCAATAGATTGTTCAAGTGGAAGAGAATTTCCCAACATCACACTTATATCTGTGTCTGTAGTCTAGGAATGGGCGGTATGCAAGGTATCAAACCTTATGAATGTATTATTTGTCCATGGTATTTATTTTTGTCATACTGTTCTACTGTCCATCCTGTAGATGGCAGTAAAGCAAAGTTTCGAACATTCGCTAGCTGCCTCTAAGCTAGCACCACAGCCTTCCTAGATGCTGGGTTAGCAGAAGTATTTAGTTTAATTAAACTACAAATATAAAATATATAGTTTATGTCGTGTACTATTGGTTATAATGGTATGTGATGCCAGCATATTTAAATTCAGGACTCTACAAATTAATTTACAGGGTGTCTGAAAAGCGAGCTAACAAGCTAACAGCCAAAGGCATTACAACCATAGAGTTTATGATGACAATAAAACAAGTGTGCTAAATGTTAACGCTGCCTTAAATTTAACACATTGCGCCAGCCTTAATAACTGTCTGTGACTATATCCAGTTGAGTTATTAATAGTCATGGTATCTGGTTGGTGTTAGCAACTAAAATGACTGTTCAGTTACAAACAATTTCGTTAGCAATTTCGCTAACGTTAGCATGCTAACTGCTGCTACCATGATTGCTACTGTAAGGTAACGGTTCGTTGATGATTTGGGGTGCACTATTTATAAAATAAAACTGCAGGATGAAGGCAGATTCCTTCAGAACAGTGCTTTACTTGGCACACGTGTAGCTAATGTTTTTAGACTTCTTGACAAATTACAGCATTTTTTAAAAAAAAATTCAACTTAGTCCAATGTATAATTTTTTCAGTGCAGGAGATGTACAATATGAACCCAGGAAAAATGACTAGAACTTAAGGGGAATTCTTATTTTATTTAATTTAATTTATTTTTTTAAGGAAAATTCAGTGTAGAACAAAGTGAAAAAGTTAGGGGGAATATCTGTGGAATAATCTGGATCAAAATCTAAAAAGGTTTTCTTCAATGTGTGCTTTTCAAATGATATGTTAATCTAGTATAATAACAAAACACAGAATATTATCTGAATAAGTGAAAATGTTATAATGTAGAAGAATACATAAAATAACACATTATTGCAATAAGTTAATATAAACCATTATCATTAGGAGATATTGTCATAACTAATAAATACTGTTTTTGTAGTACATTTAAAGTTAATATAAATATACTTTATAGTTGATTATACAAATCAGATTGTGAGAGGCGACTTACAAAAAAATATGTATATTAATGGTTTGTATGGATGCTTTGTGTTTATGGTAAATGGACAGAAAAAAGTATGTTATAGCAAAGGACGCAGAATTAATTTGATTATTAGTTTGTAAAGAGGTGAGACTTTTACTTCTCCCCACACCTTTTTGAGTGCAAATAAACCTTTTGTTTATCATTTTGGTTGATTCATTGATGTTTTGATGATTTTGTGTGCTGGAAACTGAGCTAAAAAAAACAAACAAAACAAAAAACAAAATAAACCTCTAGGCATTTCCTTCTTTTTCATGCCTCACCTCCAAAAACTTAATGGACTACATGATAAATATAAGGTAACATTTTAACAGTTCTGTGATCTGCAGCTTTTATAGTTTTCCAGGACAGTCAGACATTCTCTAAATGCCACAAAACTAATTAACAGAGTGAAGCTCTGTGTAATTCAGTTACTTGTGTTAGTTAATGTCATTCATTCCAAAAGTCGTTTTGTATTAAAAAGATATAGTAAGCATTTAACCCATAAATACCCAAACAGCCACCAACCAACAAAACTATTTCCTAATCTAAAATGTTTAATAGCCTCTAATCCGCAAATAATAAATACATATAAATAACTAGTATAAAAGACAGTTTCTCATCTTCCTTTTTTCCAACAATACTGACAACATCATGTTATAATGAAAATATACTAAATGTAAAGAGCAACTACACAATATGGATTGATTACAGGTGAAAGGAAAAAGGGGAGGAGGGGAGAAAGAGGGGGTGGTGAGGGAGGGGGGGGGGGGTAACAATTACTGTTATAATAACAACAAAAACACAGAAATATATAATAATTATAATGTCAATAGTTTAATTTACTAGTATTATTATTGTGGCAGTAGTAGCGGTGGAGGCAGATACAAATACAACAAATGATCAAGTTTCACATTTGTAATAATGTATTTGTATCACTTGGTATCAGATTGAATTTATATTAGTGATAGTCAATTCAAATATTTAATCATCATTAATCACATAAATGCAATAGTTAACTCATGATTAATTGCAGTTTTATTGCACATTTTTGCGTCATTGAAATTAATTGTAATAATCTTATCAATGTAGAAAAATGCATAGGCTTGGTTTGTACAAATGTTTATTTATTTTACTAAAAACAAACAAGTAGTGTTACAGACACTAACATCTTCCATAATAAGATATGACAAATGACGCAAAATGTAAAAAAAATAATAATAATGAAGACTCAAAAGCTGATACAGCACCAGAGACAAACAGGACCCACATGCAAGACTCACAGACCAATATAACATTTGAACAGTTTTATTATGTAATGTGGAAAGGGTTAAATGAGGCAGCAACTAGGGGACAGGGCAAGGACAAAGTCAAAACACAGATCAGGGTCAGAACCAGCAAAGCATCCAAGACAGACAGGGAAAAACTCAGAGACGTTAACGGTGTACAAGCGAGGGTCATAACACAAGGGCAGAATCCAATACAGCACCGACAGGGAGGAGGCAAACAGTGTCAGAGGAGGATTCCAGTAACGTGAAGCAGATTCAGACAAACAAAGCAGACAAGGGAGAGACAACAGACCAGAACCAAAGGACAAAAACAGATCGATAACCACAGAGACCAAGACAAGAAATAAACTGCTTATTTACTGCACAGAGACAAAACAGACTAACAGGTGAAACTAAACAGGTGAGACACATTAGGATTAATTAATTGGTGGAGACACACACACGCGCACACACACACACACGGCCAGGAGGAAAGTAGGTAAAAGGTGAACACAAACCCACATGTCAAAGTAAAAGCTCAGACACTCACAATGACAGAAAAACAGGAAGACAAACAGAAAATTAACACAACAACACACACAAATATCCAAAATGTAACAAAAGCAGCCCCTGAAAATAGGCTGATACAAAATATTTTTTTTGCCTTCTTTAAAATAAAGTGTGGTGTAGAGTAATATGTATTTGTAAAATGACAAAGTGCTTGGGAAGTCTACTTATGATTAATCGCAATTTAAAGAAATTACGATTAACTTGATTATTTGTGACAGCCCTGATCACCACTAAAATCTAATCATTTCCAGATCTCCCCCATTACCAACTTACCCTGAAAATTTCATCTCTGGAATCCGAAACTGACACAAATATAGCACCAAGTTTTTATGGGTTAAATATGCATGAGGTACACTAGCATAAGAAAGCAAGAACCATATTTATACTATGTTCTTTGTTATATTAGTGATGTGTCAATACAACTGAAATTACTTTTTGAACAGAAACCCATGACAGATCATGTCTACGGTGGCCCAGAGGGTCCAAACACAACAACATTTCATATGTCAATGGGTGCGACATCTTTCCTGTTGTTTTTTCATAAAAGACTATTTCTTTTCATTTTCTTTGTTTCTTGTTTATCTTCTTAAGGTTTCTATGTACCGTTGAGTTCAATAACTACGACTGCAACATGGCGTCTGAAGATATCTTCCAGCTGCCAATCAATGTCTACATCATCGTCATCGGCATCGGCCTCTTCATCCTCATGCCCTGTCTCATCTTCTGCTGTTGTTTCATCAGGTACAAACAGGGCTGATACACACAACACTGATAGACACACCCTCTGAACACACATCAGCCTGTTCTTTAAATAGTTCATCCAACAGATTCAACATAAACCTGAATGTCGAGCTGCCCCCCCCCCGCGCGCCTCAAGGTAACGGGTTACCTGAGTTTACTTACTTATGCTGTTGTATTTGAAATATTAATATTTAAGAGTCTAACCTACAATGTGGTTTTATGTTTACATGCACTGTAAAAAAGGAAAATAAAACAAAATAAAAATCCTGTTGTTTTGACAGAAAAAAAGGCACCTGTGTTTGCCAGAATAATCATGTAAAAAATTTTTTAAATAAACAGATTTACTTGAGTAGCAAGTGGAATTAACATGTAGATTTTACATTTTAATCATGTAGATTTAACATTTTATTTTGTACATTTTGTTTTCATTTGACTATTTTTGGTTTAATTTTGTTCCATTTGCGTCTTATTTAATTCACATTACTTATTATTTTGTTGGTTTATTATTCATTCTGGTTTCTTTAGATTTATTGCTTTAGCTGTTTTTGTTCATATTTCCTTTTTTTGTTTTCTAAAGTCTCACAAGTTAAAGAGTTAATTTGTTACCTTTATAACTAGTCAAATAATGACATTTGCACATATGTGTTGTTTTTATCTTGTCGTATTTTTGGTTTTATTTTGAAAAACGAATGAACGAATGATACACGGATTTTACTCTAATATTATGTTCTTTCTGCATTTTTCAGTGAAAATCCATTATCTTTCTATATTTCATTTATTGATCACGTAAATGTTCATTAAAGCTCAGATTAATATTTAGCACTATTATATATTATAAAACTGAGGGTTAAAGGTCATTTTTAAGCAAAACATATCATTGTGAACATAAAATAATCCATCCACTGCCATTGCTCCAACAACATCAGTTGTACTGGTGAATCAATGTTTTCGAAGATCGTGGTGTTACCATGGTAACTACGGAGCTTCTGAACTTCCAGATGGGTCATAACTGATGACCACAAAAAGATGAAAAACTTCACTTTACACATATTATTTTCATGGACTCATAGGATTACTGGTTCAGAAGTTATTACACTTTTTAGACCAGTAGATGGTTTCGGTCGTGGGTGGCTCGTTGTGTTATGGGTTAAACAGTTTAGATACTATTGATCATTGGGTTTTTATGGGTCATATAAGACATCAATCGGGTGTTTATTTAGTAGAATAACATGTGCTTGTGTTGGAATTCAACAAACACAGGAACAGAATGGCTGTCATACATACAGACATGTTGATTTCAGAGGGAATTTCAGCAGTTTCTTAATTTTTTTCCATAGCTGTATATAAAGGCTCTGGAAAAAGCACATGTTGAGTCACAAAGGATGCTTGGGTTGCACAGGCTGTTACTTGAACATGACGCCTGAATTCCAGGAGTGCCTAAAGAAGAATCCTGACTTATTCATACTGCATGACAAGACATGTCCCACTGAAGGAAGATATGGTGCCAACAAGAACATTATAGAATTGTTATGAATCTACATTGCCACCAAATGAGTTTGTGTTTTTCTATACTTTTGCAGAGTAAGAAGAAAAGCAGCCAGAGGACAGTATGTCTACAATGAGGTAACAGCTACATCTTATACCCAATGACATCATGTTTATACTGGTTTCAAGGATTTTATGTCAATATCATTCTAAATTATTTTCTTGTCTATAGGTGGTTTTGAAAGGAGCGGGGAAAAAAATGAGCCTTCTTGGAGTAAGTTCAATGCTGTATGGTTTATTGTTTATTGGGGATGCCCATTAGCTTCCACCGTAGCGGTTGCTAGTCTTCATGGAGTCTAGTGTTGGTTTCATCAATGAAAATTTAAATATTGTCATCAAGGAACCTTTTATCATGTGACAAAATTGAGACGATACTAGACATAAATGCTGGTCTTCTGATGATAACTTTAATTACCTCTGCCAAGGAGGTTATGTTTTTGCCGGAGTTTGTTTGTCTGTTCTGTTAGTTAACAAGATAACTCAAGAAGTTATGGATAGATTTTGATGAAAATTTCAGATTGTGTCGATGGTGTTACAAGGAACAAATGATTAGATTTTGGTGATGAAATGTATACTCCATTCATTCTCCATTATTCTCCAAGTGATCCAGAATCCAGGATCTCTTTCGGATCATCACTAAAATCTAATAATTTGTTCCTTGTGACACCCCCAACACGTCATGAAATTTTCGTCAAGATCCGTCCATAACCTTTTGAGTTATCTTGTTGACTAACAGACAGACAGACAGACAAACAAGCTGACAAAAACATAATCTCCTTGGTGGACCTCTCTTCATTCAGAGGTGGGAGGTCTGCCTTGGCGGAGGTTTGCGCTCTCAGAGTGCTTTTATAGTTATATATATCCATGGTTCTCAAACTGGGGTCCGCGGACCCCTAGGGGGACGTGGCGCATGTCCAGGGGGTACGCGAAATTATTCACCGTTTTTTGTTTTGTTTTGTTTTGTTTTTTGCTGTTTTATTTTGAAATGCGGAAGTTTTATTTTGTAGCGAGCGGGCGGAAGTAACGCTGTTTGACGCCAGCTTGACTAAATTGAGACGGAGCGAGTCACAGGCTATTTTTAGCCACCCTGCAGCGAACATGGATCGATTTTTGTGTCCGCCAAGTTCCTTAAAAAGTGGTAAAAAAATGACAATGACAAAAACAAACACCCTAACCCTAAAAAGAGAAAGTACATTGATAGATATATTGAGTTTGACTTCATTGAGAACAATGATGGGAGACCAAAATTCCACCAAAAGTATCTTTCTGTCTGTCTGTCACACACACAGACACACACACACACACGGTTTTGTGTGTCTTTTGTTCCGTTTATTATTTTAAAATTATTTAAAATTGTTGTTTCTGAAGTGCTCATTTATATTATAATACCTGAGAATTTCGCTGGTTTGCACAAAATCACTATTAAAAAAGGTTATCATTGTTTCATAATAGTCATTGTTGAAGTGGTTTTTTATCATTTTCAGTATCGCGAGGATGAGGGGGGACATGGAAAAATTTTACCCCTCCAAGGGGGACCTGGGCCAAAAAAGTTTGAGAACCCCTGATATATATAATGCAACATACTGTAGATGATGAATATAAACGAGACGAAATGTGGCTTAAGAAATAAAAATATTGCTAAAATGTCTTTTTTTTTAAAAAAAAACTAAATGAGATGTTATTTCATGTCTTTTAGGCACTTTTTTTTTATTGTAGGTGTGCTTGTCTACATCACTTTGTTTAGCTCCAGTGGAGTCCCAGTTTAAACACCAAAAAAATTTATACATCATTCACAATAGAAATTTTTACATTATGTATAATAGAAAATGTATACATTATTCACAATAAATACAGTTACGATGCAGTAGAATAAATAACAGCAAATGCATCCAATAAATACAACTTTCACATATAATAGACCATAAATTTTAGTTTTCTTTTATGAATGGGATGGAAGAATGACAGATGACAAATGGCTGAAAGAGGAAATGTGGAAACTATTATAGTTTAATGATTCAAGTGTTAAAAATGGTTATAAATTGTGGTAATGGTGTAATTAGAGCAACACATTTTAAGCTTTATCTATAATTATCTAAAAAAAAAAAACAGGAAACATTTTCATTACAGTTGGAAGAGTTGTTAAATTATAGCATTAAAATGTTGCCCTTGTAATTAACTTAAAGAGTCACGCTGTTGACTAGGGGGGAAAAAACCTTATTGAAGCTCAACCACCCAATCAAACATATGTTTTAGACCACCCGATGCATTTAAGTTCAAAGAGGAAGCAATGTAAACAGTAATTATCTCTTTATGACAATGAATATTTCACTGACAGCTGAGTAAACACCATTAATCCCATTCATATGTTGGATTCACAACAAAGAAGTCTGTGTTTTATGACTATTGCCTCTATCTACATCATACTGAGCTGGAGCTTTCCAGTTAGGGATATATCTGTGTGTTGTTTTTCTAAAATGTAAATTTATGCCACTTTAACGTGACACATCTTAATAACATTTGACTACACAACATTACGCCCTGATCTTTTTGTAAATGTATCCATTCATTTATTACACTTGGTTCATTACTAGGTTATGCTAAGTCTAAGATAATAACATGAAAAAATTATAAACAAGTGTTACCAGGCTCATTTAAAAAAATCTTTTAAAAAAAGGGCACGTAAAACTACATTTTCAAACAAGTGAACTGTATTTAAAACTAAATTTCAATAACAACTCAATAATGTTTGTGTGTATACGTGTGTGTGTGTGTGTGTGTGATGTCCCTCTTTTGATGCTGCATATCGGTCTTCAAAGCAGCAGTTTTTTCGCTTGCCATGTTCTTAAAAATGTCTACACACACGCTTTTGAAGGGTTCACTGAACATGTGAGGCACGAAGGTATTTACGTGTAAAATGTTATTTTCCAAATGTATAATTTCACATATGATCAAGGACACATTGTGGAGAACATTGCTCATTTATTTAAAAAAACAAAAAAACAAACAAAAAAAGCCCCAAAACAGTCCCTGTCAAAAGGGCACTTTGGATGTCAGTCAGCAAAGGGGCAGGTGTAGGTGTAGCACCCCTACTCTGCACATGCCTGCCCATTAGGGACAGGCAGCACCTGTGTATTGGCAGCGGCTGTCTACTGGTGTATGAACGGGTGAATTTGAGGAATTGTAAAGTGCTTTGGGCACCCACTGGTATATACTGTAAAATGCACCATATAAGTACAGTCCATTTACCATATATGTTTGTTCTTTTCCACGAATATCACTTTAATTTCATGTATTTTAATGAAATTAATTAAGTACCGTAAATTCCGGACTATAAGCCGCTACTTTTTTCCCAAACTTTCAACCCTGTGGCTTATTCAGTGATGCGGCCAATTTATGTAATTTTTCTAATGGCTGCCAGCGGCGCTCGAGTAGAAAAGGTAAGATTTAGACCGGTGGAAAATATGCGTCGAGGAAGACTGAATGAAAAAGGAGGGGCAGAACAAACGCGGGGTGACGGGTTTACGTGGGGACCGGTAAAGGTGAGGGACAGACAAAAAAAAGGTGAAGAGGGGATAAAAAGTTGCTTAAAGAAAAACCCGCGGCGGTGTGTGAGAGAACACAGAGGCTCGACCAGACCCTGTGGATTATTTTTGCACGTTGGCACGGAGGAGTTTGACCTGAACTCTCTGCCAAAGATTAAAGTTATCGCTGACTCTGCGATAGATGAGGCGAGGCGGCGACCAGCCACCTGTTTGTGGATGTGGCGGACAATAGTGGATATATATTTTTCCCTCCCTTACCTTTGGAAATATACACTTTTTTTCCCCTTGGATTACTTTCAACGGGACCCGGACTCTGCAGGTCTGCATCAAACCTTAAGTATCATTTTCCGTTCATTTTGCCGGCTGTGATTTTTGGACTGTGGACTTTAATAAAGGACATTTAGTTTCATTCGTGGGACTTGAAGTCGGGTTTGGGTTAATTTTGTGTTTGTGTTACATGTTTTAATGTGGGCACATGCGGCTTATATACAGGTGCGGCTTGTGTATGTACAAAATCGGTTTTCCTCTTAAAATGTGGTGGGTGCGGCTTTTAATCAGGTGCGCTCTATAGTCCGGAAATTACGGTAATATTGTGCTCCAGTCATGTTACAGTGATTTTTTTTTTCGTCATAGTCTACAAACTTCATGAAAAGTTTAGATTTGATTATATTCAACTACTATAATATGTGAATAACTACCAAAAAGATAATATTCCGAGTAAGTTGTTTTTATGGCTCAAGATGAATATTGCATTAATATTCCTAAGCCTTCTTAAAATGTTGCCAGCATTTATACACATTAAAAACTCCAGTCAACGCCTTCATAATAGTAGTAGGTGTGGGTTTTACTATTTTTTTCCCCACACATCTGTACTCAAACCTGAAAAACTGCATTTTGTTTTTCCAACCTACAGAGCTGAAAGGAAACACATGACAGGGTATTGCTTTAGATTTTTTGTTTGTCTGTTTTATCTGTTCTTCGCCAAATACTGGACCAATTTCCATTACATTTTCAAGAAAGTCGCGAGGGGGTCCAGAATAGATTCCCATTAAATTTTGGTGAATGAAGGTCAAAGGTCAAAGACACCAAAAATGTGTTTTGTAATGATAACAGATAGGGCAAATCAGATAAAACATTTGTAAGGGGCAGAGTTTGTTGTGTCTGGCACCACTTTATTTAACAGCCGGGAGCTACAGGCTGATTATGAAATACAGATAAATAAGAAGTTGACTAAAGGAGGGAAGGTTTAACAAATGGTGCCAGACACAACAAACCCTGCCCCTCACAAATGTTTTAGCCCTTGATGGACCATCTTCATCTTAAAATGTGAGACTATGGGTTTGACCGTTCAAGGTCAAAGGTCATGATGGCATGTTGAAGCCTATATATGTAGTTTCCTATCGGTCAATAATAGTAACTGAGTAATAATAACAATAATAAATAATACCTCAAACTTATATAGCACTTTTTTGCTTTACATCACAGACAAACAAGCAATGCATTAAAAAAAATAAAAAAAAATAAAAAAATAAAATAAAATTTTATTTAATTAAATTTTTTTAAAAATTAAGCAAAAGGCATGAATTGTGAGTTGAGTCTTCCTGTGGAGTTGTTCTAATCTTCTGCGTTTCTTTTTGAGGGTATGGAGGTCAGGAGTGTACTGTACCAAGGGGGCAGAAGTGGAGAAGGAGATGGTAACAGTTTTGAGAGGGGCTAACTGGTTCGGACAGGAGGAGAGAGTGCTGTTGTAATAATTGACATGGTCAGAAACAGAAGAGTCAGTGGGGGCAGAGGAGGTAGAGATGGCATAGGAGAGAGAAAAACAGCACTTATCATCTTTTTGGAGTAATTTAAAATCATGTAACTTTCACTTTGACCGTTCAAGGTTACTCAAGGTCAAAGGTCATGGCGCCATTTTGAAGACTGTGTCAGGTTTCCTATCTATCAATAATTATAACTATGCTTGTATCTCCACTGTTTTTTTTTTGTTTTTGTATTGACCCAGTGACCTCTGACCTCGACAACAGGTCAAAATCTATACACACAAGATGCCGAATTGAAAGACCAGCATTTTCCTGCTCAATGGAAGTCTCTAAGATGAAGAGTTCAAAAGCTATATCCAAAATTTGATCCGATTTGTACCTTTATTGTGACTTTGACCTTTGACCTTTGACCTAGAGTCTTAACATCTGTCCTTTAAGGTTCTGATGTCAAAGCACATCAACAGTGTGAGCAAAAAAGAAGCAATGTGCTAAAGTGAGTATACAGGGATGACAAGGAAACTCCTGATTTTCCCTGTTTCTGATTATTGTGGAAGCACACTTTTGATGACTGTGACCTTTGACCTACATTCACCAACATTTTATGGGAACTGTTCTGGACCAACTCGCACCTTTCCTGAAAACTTCATGGAAATTGGTTGAGTTTTTTTTTGCATAAAGTTGCTGACAAACAGACAGAAGAACTGAACTGAAAACAAAACCTCTTCCTTTTGTTTTTTTTTTGGGGGGGGGTTAAATGTTGTGGAAAGACAAAATGATTGGACTGTTTCCTTGGTGAATATCTAATTATTTACGACCTAATTAAAATTAAAGTCAGCTCATAAAGCTGAATGAAGTGTTTTGACATTGCCTTTGTCACTGTCACATACATTCATTAATTAAAAACACTGAAGCTGACTTTCCTTTTCTGTCTGCAGCAAACATGTGCAGTGTGTTTAGAAGAGTTTCGCACCAGGGATGAGCTCGGAGTGTGTCCATGTTCCCACGCTTTTCACAAGAAGTAAGTTCTTTTGTTCAGACTGAGACATAAAAACAAACAATTAAAAAAAATGAGGAAAAAAACTCCTTTTAACTATTACTGCAGTAATAACTAATTGACTTTTTTTTTTTCATTTTTAATGAGAATAATAAAGAATAATAATCTGTCACATTCACAATTGTTAAATCCAGTCAAGATAAATCTAAATTAAACATGTAGTGTAACAGCCCCCATACAAATGCATTGATTTTCACACTATTATGTTTAATATACTGTATAAAGATCCATCTACTTTTGAGGCAGTTTCTTAAGGGATTTCTTACGATTTTTCATAATATTACTCTCTGTATTTTGTTTTTTTTTCTCAGGAAATGTAATATTTTTAGCTTTATTTAATTTATGGATCATGTAGACCAGGGTTGTCAAACTCCAGTCCTGGGGGGCCAGTGTCCTGCATGTTTTAGATGTTTCATTCTTCCATCACACCTGGAAACTATTCCGTCCTTATCAGTCTTCTGCAGAGATGATAATGAGGGGCAGGTTATTATTATTATTATTATTATTATTATTATTATTATTATTATTATTATTATTATTATTATTATTATTATTATTATTATTATTATTATTATTATTATTATTATTATTATTATTATTAACTCTAATGCCTTCTGAAGGGATGGTTTTGTGTAAATATTCAGAAAAATGTCTTTCTTTTCTTTTTGTCTTTTTTGTATTTTACTGGTGGAACAGCTGTCAAAAAGGAAACTGATTTAGAAAAAGGAAAAATTCAAACTGCGGGGACCAATTGTTTTTCGAAAATTTTCCCATGTTATTTAGAATTTTGAAAATATTTATTACTTTTTGTTCATTTTGTTTATTTTTTTCTACATTTTGTTTATTATTTTTTCTTTTTCTTTAATATTGCTTCATTTGTGTCTTACTTTCTTCATGTTACTAATTATTTTCTCAGTTTATTATTAATTTTTTGTTCATTTTATTTCTTATTTTAATTATTATTTTTTTTTTACTGTGGAACTGCTAAAGTTTCAGGAGTTAAATGGTTAAAGTGAATCATATGGAAGAGGGGACCGGAGTTTGACGCCTATGATGTAGATTTTCATAAAAGGTCAGATTAAAGTTGAGTGTTAAGTTTTAAAAGGCATTGAATTAATTGTTCTAAAAAATAAGGCCTTAATTGGCATTAAAATGTCTTAAATTGAATTTTCAAAAGTCTTAAAAATTTGAACACATTAGTAAGATTTATATTAGTTTGAAATTAAAAAAAAAGTATTTGGTAACATGTAGTCTGTCTATATTACAAAAATAATTTAGGGTGAGTAGAAACATTATTCTGTGGGTGTAATATTCCTTTAACTATACTTAGTTTTTTGCAAGTGTGTGTTTCTATGGTGTGTGTGTGTGTGTGTGTGTGTGTGTTATATATTTACAATTTCAAAGTTATGTTTCTTGATGCAAATGGTTCATGAATGTAGCAGCAACTGGACCAAAAAGTCATGTTCTATTTAAAATAAACAGTTGGTAAAACTGCCCCAGGTAATTCATGTGCTGTTTTTTTTCTCCCTTTTTCAATATTGGTTCAGTGTCGACTGGGTCTTAAATTTAATTTCAAACAGCATTAAAAAAAAGTCTTAAAAAGTCTTGAATTTAACTTGTCCTGAGCTGTAGGAACCCTGTATTGTATAATATATAAAAATAGAGGAAACTTAAGAAATGACTTTTTTTATGTAATGGTTCAGGGCTTGTTAAATAGACGCCATTAAACTGATGTTATTAAACATTTAACTCAGTAGATGCTTTTGTTCACCAGGGCTGTTTGGGTCTTTATAGGTTAATTATTTTGAGCAAAGAGCATTTGTTGCATAAGCATAATTGATCATTTTACCACAGTTTACAATGAAAAAAGTAACACAAATACTGTAGTTATATAAACAAAACTAGTGATTTTCTTCTAGTATTCATTCTCACTTTTATCCATAAAGACAGTGTTTTTTTTAGTTTATATTTTAGCAGTGTTTTTGTTATTTAAATGCCACCACATTGTTCTTCAATTTACAGCTTTATTTTCTAAAAACAATAGAAATACATCATTTCTACATACATTTCCTGTAAAACCTACATTTGACACAAAAACACAAACGACTTTATATTGTATTTTCACTTACTGTTTTTTATTTTGCAATTTTACAACTTTTTGTTGTTAATTCTACAGTCATTTTTACAGTCATATTAGTCATAGTTTATTCTCATTTAATTTTGAATAAAAGTTAATTCTGCTTCAAGATGATCATGTAAACACCTAATTCCTGTTGAAAATGTTCATTCTGAATTACACTTAAGTCCAAATAAAGTTACTGGTTTATTCCGATATTAATTCGGAATAAGATAATCCCTGTCCGATGTCAACAGTTAATTCAGCTTTAACATTATTCCCGTCATTTTACATATGCTCCTGGTCTTGTTGCGATGATGTATGTCGCACATATTCCGCGCTGCCGACATTAGTGTCGGAACATTTTCCGAGATGGGTGTACGAAACAAGTGTTGGAGTCAGGGTTAGGGTAAAGTGTTTGATTGGAAAATTGGAAGAATTAAATATAGCATATAGTATCTGACCTTCCATATTGATAGTTGCAACGAAAGCAAAGAACAGGAAGTTGACGCAAATGTTTTCTTCCAGTAGATGTCAAGACATCACGTGGATGTTCTGTCCAATCAGAACCCTCTATACCCCCAGCTCTTAAAGCTGAATTAACTAGAGCAGAATAAACCCATTTCCCATGTAAATGCTTATGCAGAATTAACCTGTCCATACACGAAGGAAATACCTTTAATTCAAAATTACTTTTTTGGAATAAATAATTTGGAATTAAAAAACACCATGTAAACATAGGGAGTGTAGAAACATCACTGTACTGTACATGTCACGGTGCCATTTGTGGAACAAAGTGTGTAGAGCTTTGATACAAACCCTCTAGCCAGAATGGTGGAATTTATTTTTTTTTTATCTCCACCAAGGAGGTAATTAATTTGAGTCTGTTTGTTTGTTTGTCTGTCTTTCTGTCAGCAGGATTACACAAAATGATCTGAACAGATTTTGATAAAACTTTCAGGAATGATAGATAATGGGTCAATGAAGAACCCATTAGATTTTGTGCAATTCAAAGGTCAAGGTCACACTAAAGGTCAACAGCTAAAACACATCAGTGGTAATATATCAGCATTCAGACAAGGTAGAATCTCGTGTTTTTTGTTTTTGTTTTTCATTCACATCGTCTCACCTTCGGACATCAGATGGGTCAACACCTATGGCTCCATGACGTCACGTGTGAATTAAATATTAAACCTTGGCGGAGGTCTGCGTCTCTGAATGCCTTGTTATTATTTCCAATATTTTAGTAAAACCATAGTTTTTACTGTGTAGTTTACATGTCAGATAGTCCATAACAATCTATTCATTGGGTGTTAGATGGAACTTTATCCAATATCCAGTTAAGAAGAATACACATTTGACTTTTTTGACAATATAAGAGTTTCAGGTGGTTCATAAATCTGAAAACACCACTTCACACAAATGATCAATTCCTTTTTATAAAGACATTTTCCATTTCTAGTTACACTGAAAGACACCAGTGAAGTGAAGCAAATGTGTTTCCTTGAGTGCCTTAGAGAAAATTCCTCCTAATCTATACCAGTGCATGTTAAAACACGTGCGCTGCATGCACCCGAATCCTGTTTTTCCCTGCAGCCTAGGCGTGACAATGACAACAGTGCTTATTACACCAAATTGCTTGTCTTTCTCACTGACATTTTTGAACCTGTATCACCGGCAGAGGTGTGTAAATAGTCTGTCAGCTCCATCCTGTTTTACAGCTTTATGTGAGCTCTTCACACATGCCTACATTGTGCTGTTGGATCCTGTCTGTTTCTTTGTGGATAACACCGTTTTCCTCTCGTCTTCTTCCCTCAGGTGTCTGCTAAAATGGTTAGAGATTAGGAGCGTGTGTCCCATGTGCAACAAGCCCATTTGTCGTCTCCAGCCCGACCCCCTGCCAGAACTTGAGCAGCCCTAGAGTCTCCTGGAGGTCTGAGGGGGGCAGGTACTGTACGTCCACAGCACCCAACACTCCTGCTGATTAACATCCTTCACCGTACAGGGTCTAGTTTCATGGTCGACTAAATGATGTTTTAGTAAAGCGACCCTTTTCTGAGGCGGAGCTGCTTTGTCAGCAAAAAAATGTACGGACAGGAAGAGGTGTGTGGGATTTAAATCAGAAACAAAAAAGCAGTATTTGCAGTTTTAAGTTCTTGTTCCCTGTGACTTATACAACATTTGGCTCAGTTTTTTTTATTTGATTGGAAACATGATGCAACCTTTTTTTTCATATATATATTTTTCATGCAAAATATACTTTGCAGTGAATAACTGTAAAACTCTCGTCCCCTTCAGAGGACACACTTGTATTGCTGGGTTAAAAATATACAGTATGTTAAGGATAAATCAGTTTAACATGACCATTAGTGCTAATATACTCACTTTTTTCTTTATACGGTCAAAGAAAAAAATTATTCGATCATCAAAAGTCATCAAAAACAGTGGTTATGCAATCAAGTACTAACTCCTGTGTGTATTATGTGACTAAAATAGACAGAAAAGAAAACATAGAATGAATAAAAGCACTGTTTTTCTCAGTACAGTGTCATAGATTTTATATGTACGAATTCGAGTGAAGAAACCATGATAAATGGCTAAATATCAGCTCTTGAATTAAACTCTTATTAGCTATTTTTGTTGTTATTAATATATATATATACATTTCATTTATACTAATTAGTTGATTCAATGTGGAGTTTTTTTTCCAGTTTCCTGATTATTTATTTTTTGTCAGAAATAAAAGGATTCATTAGCATCATCATCATTGGTATCATTTATTTAATTAAAATCTCAGAAAACACATTGAGGCCAAACTTAACGCTCAGTGGTCCATAAAGTAAAATAAAATTACATATCAATCAAATCAAATAAAATGAAATAAAAGACTAAGACCATGAAACAAGACATATCAATAACAATTCTAAAAGGTTAAAATAAATAAATACATAGAAACTAATTAATGCAATATTAAATATCTAACATTAGAAAAAAGCTAAATTCTCCAATAAAACAAATTGTATGTGAACATAATATGAACAACCTGTAAATTCTTAAGAAAAATAAGTGCAATGTTGAGGATATTATGCTTCAGTTTATCATTTATACAAGTGCATCACAACTTATAGATCACAGTAGATCTACAAATACACACAACATTTAGAAACAGGTTGAATATTGGTAAAATACCACAAATATTTCAGGTTATTCACATTTTTTTGTTAAATCCTAGTCTTTTTTGTACTTTATTTTACACTAAAACAGAAAGGTAAATTAGTTTAAGGTTGGTTTCCATTATTTCTCGGTTATTATGACAGTATTTTACTAAGCTCATCCACCTTAAATTGAATTACCAAACTGATTTGAACTTCCTTGATTATGAATTATCTTCAGTGTAATTTTTGCATTCCACACATTCATCCCAGGGGCCAGATTGGACCCTTTGGCGGGCCGCATTTGGCCCCCGGACCTTATGTTGGACACCTGTGATGTACAAGTTTTCTGAAGCATATGGTGCATAGTGGCTAAAGGTAGACATGCTAACTCAGTACATATATGTGATTTATGCCCAGAACTGTGAGTGGGTACGATGGTTATGGTTATGGTTATGGTTATGGTTATGGTTACTGTAATTTTGAGACAGAAGGCCTGAAAAGCTTAAATGAAATTGCTAGATAATTAAATAAAAGAAAATGTTGATCCAGTTTGAAAACCAGGTTAAAACGGCAGTAAATAAAAACCTTACTGGTATGTTTCTAATCATATTTGGGATTATTTATATAACAATTTTAGGTTTTCTAAGTCCAAGCAACAATGAGCTACTGTAAGTCTGCCTTGTGTAGCTCTAATGTTATTATAACTTCAAACATTTGCCCCCAGACGTGCTGCTCTGCTGGGAAACAGTGGTGCTAGTACATACTGTGTCAAACATATGGCATTCCTGGAATCTAAAGCTGTGTTGTGTAGGAGGAAGTTGATTGCTGATGCATAATTCTGGGGTTTGCAGCCTACATTTTTCATTTTACAGCCACTACAGCTAGCATTGTTGTCATGCTTTCTTGATTCTGGATATTTTCAGCTGCGTAGATGCACAATTATACAATATATTTTTGGTATTTTTAGTGTTTGTGTGTTGGGGTTGGAGTTGAACTCAGGCTGCAGGGGTAGAGGCCTCGTTAGGTGGTGAATGAATGGGACGTCCACTGTTTTCGCAGTAACAAGCAATAAACATCACTTAGTTTAAGCAATTATCATATGTTTGACACTAAAATGTGGATGGTGTAATTATCTGGGTTCTTGCAAGAATCACCAAGATACATTTTAAACCTTTTTTAGACTTTTTTTAGACAGAGAAACATTTTAGAGCAACATCGAGACCCCCTCAAATAAAAGATGATCACATTTGATTCTCAAAGATATCTCACTTTGTATTGTAAATGAAAAAGTGCGATTTATGGAAAATATACGAAAATATGAAAGGTACGAAACGCGGTAGTGGACACACTGAGCCGCCAAATACCGTATTTTATGGACTATAAGGTGTACTTAAAAATGTGGATATTCTCCACGATTTGGACTTTTTATCTCATAAATTGGACTTTTTATGTCATGATTTTGACTTTTTACCACATAATCTTAATTTTTTTTACCTCATAATTTTGGCTTTTTATCTCAATTTTAACTTTTTATTTCAGAATTTTGGCTTTTTATCTCATAATTTGAACTTTTTATCTCATGATTTTGACTTTGTTAAATGCGCCTTACAGTCCAGTGTGCATTATAGTGCAGAAAATATCGTAATTAGTTTTCAATAGCTGACAGTGGAAACAGCAACAAGCACTTTTTTCTTCTACAGACACTTCTCTCGGAATGGAAAGAGCAGACATAAACATTTTTTAAAGACTTAAGTCAATTAAATTTTAGAACTGGGATGAAAATATGGGTGTTTTTAAGACATTTTAAGGCCTAGAATTCAGGTTTCTAAATTTTTTACTTTTGAGACTTGTAGTGTAATATAAATTACCGTCTACCTATGCCACCTATGTCTATCAATATGTCTATCAATACCTATCAATATATTGTAATTCAAGGAGTCTAACAGCAAGACAGATGTCAACACTACTTTTCATTTTGGTTAAAGACTGTATAAAACTTCAGCTGTAATGGAAACTTCATTATTAACATGATTGACAGCGTTAATCCATAAAGACCCAAACATCCACTGCTGCTTGAAAGCACCTACTGAACTAAAGTATTAAACCCTCCTGTTGTCCTCATATTCTGCATACACTAAACCCCTAATATAAGCACTTTAATTGAATTTGAAACACCAAACCTTATTTTGCATGGATAAACAACTTGTCATTCAACACAAATTGTCTAAATACCTGAGTTTTCCCTTTTCACCTGCAGAAAAACTGCATTGATTCAACACAACAGTGGTTGTTATTTGGAGGAACTGTCATCTGCAGCACCTTTATAGCCTCTATTGTATATAATATAGTTCCATTTGGGTTATATGAAAGGGTTAATATAGTTCCATTTGGGTCAGATCAAAGGCAGTGCAGTCCACTAGAAGACCACATGTCTGGTCTTGTTTACGTTTGCTACTGACGGATCAGAGACAGAACTAAAACATTCTCTGGTTCTGGTGTGAAACTAACTCTGTGACTGTGATTTACACTCAGTTTGACTGTAAATCACAGGTTCTGGAAAAAACGGCAATACAGGTCATTAATAATGTGAGTTATCTGGATCACACTCACACGCTACTTACACTGAAAATGACTTAAATTTACAGACATTGTTAAATTCCAAACTGCACTAATTATGTACAAAGTTACAAATAACCATGTGCCATAAAATATACAAAACTTATTAAGTAAACATGAGGAGGGTTATTATAATAAACTTCAAAATCAATAAAATCCACACAATCTGTGGGGTGAGATTGTGGAATGGTATGGGTGAGGAACGAAAACAATGTCTAAACATAATGATATTTAAAACATGATATAAATATAAAGAATATATTTTCATAGAATAGAGGGTGAAATGGAGAGGACGTGTTTATTTCATATTCACTTTTCTTTTTTATTTATGTGCATCAATAGTTTTTTCTGACTAATATGTTCATTTTCATGCATACAATGTACATATGTATTATAATTAATAATATTAATATAATTGTTTTGTAGGAGCAGTCCTGGTAGGGAGAAGTGAATGTATAAAAAAACTAGTGCAGGAGAAGAGGTGGGATTAGATAAGTTTTCAACTTCTCGCTCCTTTTTGAACATGTTATTCCATTTATTGCTCTTTTTTATTTTGTTCTTTTTTTGTTTTAGTTTTGTTCAAAATAAACTTACACTACTTATATCAATCAGTTTTGACCCCAAGTTGATCATCTTTGTACCTTTTTTTCTACATCTTACATGAAAACGTGCATAAAGACAACAATTCACTTTTTCTAATGTTGAGGTTAATCTTAGCCGAGGCGCACTAGACATGTAATGTTCTACAGCATTAGTCTAGTTACGCTCAATGTAACTTTTGGCTAGATTTCACTGAAACTGGCCGACGAATCACGGTGAAGTATAGAGTCAGAGGGCGGGAGTAACAAAGTGATGCTGCAACGATTCAGAGGAACAACTTGAAACAACCATAGTGTCACGGATCGGGGTGAGGTGAAAGGAGGACTCCATTGCACAGTACTGAAGGGAAAAAATTTAATAACAAAACTGAGAAACATGAAGACAAGACAGACAAAACCTGGGAGCAAACGGTCAGAGTCCGTGGTGATGATGAATGTCCGGGTTATGGTGATTGAGGAGATGGCAGAAGATGTCCGGGTTATGGAGGTGACAAAACTGAATGGTCCCGCACTGGCAACTGCAAGCCTTACTGCTTTTATAGCCACAGATGAGGAACGGCTTGCAGCTGCGCAGTGCGGGACCAGGTGAGTGTGGATGAGCACTGGGGGAAAGGTCACCGGAGTGGAGGTCATGACAGTACCCCCCCCCCTAAGGGGCGGTTCCTGACGCCCCTAAAAAACAAAAAACAAAGACCCCCCCCCCCATTGTCCAGAGCTTAAAAAAAAAAAAAAAAGTATTTCTCCAGGCAGGGCGGCATGGAAACCCCCTGGTCGGAGTACCCTCTGGGCAGAGCGGAGTAGCATCCCTCTGGGCAGGGCGGTGTGGAAACCCCCTGGGCGGAATACCCTCTGGGCAGAGCGGTGTGGAATCCCTTCTGAGCAGGGCGGTGCGAAAACCCCCTGGGCGGAGTACCCTCTGGGCAGAGCGGTGTGGAATCCCTTCTGGGCAGGGCGGTGTGGAAACCCCCTGGGCGGAGTACCCTCTGGGCAGAGCGGTGTGGAATCCCTTCTGGGCAGGGCGGTGTGGAAACCCCCTGGGCGGAGTACCCTATGGGCAGAGCGGTGTGGCATCCCTTCTGGGCAGGGCGGTGTGGAAACCCCCTGGGCGGAGTACCCTCTAGGCAGAGCGGTGTGGAATCCCTCTGGGCAGGGCGGTGTGGAAATCCCCTGGGCGGAGTACCCTCTGGGCAGAGCGGTGTGGAAACCCCCTGGGCAGGGCGGTGTGGAAACCCCCTGGGCGGAGTACCCTCTGGGCAGAGCGGTGTGGAAACCCCCTGGGCAGGGCGGTGTGGAAACCCCCTGGGCGGAGTACCCTCTAAGCAGAGCGGTGTGGAATCCCTCTGGGCAGGGCGGTGTGGAAACCTCCTGGGCGGAGTACCCTCTGGGCAGAGCGGTGTGGAATCCCTCTGGGCAGGGCAGTGTGGAAACCCCCTGGGCGGAGTACCCTCTGAACTGAGTGGTCTGGGTTGGTAGCAGGAGCAAGACTGATAGGGTGGGGTCACCACGGACTCTGGCAGGGAGCAACAAAAAAGAACAGACAAGGCACTGGATAAAGACAGGACAAAACGATGAAACAAAAGGACCGGGCCGACACGGGGGCAACAAGGGAACAGGTCCGGGACGAAACCCGGCCAGAAACGACAAAAAGGGTCCGGGGCGAAACCCGGCCAGACATGGCAAAAAGGGTCCGAGGCGAAACCCGGCCAGACACGGCAAAAAGGCCCAGGGTAAGGAAGAGAGTGGAAATCCGAGGGGGAGAAAAGCAACAGGCAGAGACGGGAAGAGACAGGGGACAGAAGCCAGCAACGGGCAACAGGCAGGGACAGGGGACAGAAGCCAGCAAAGGGCAACAGGCAGGGACCGGGGACAGAAGCCAGCAACGGGCAACAGGCAGGGACAGGGGACAGAAACCAGCAACAGGCAACAGGCAGGGACAGGGGACAGAAGCCAGCAACGGGCAACAGGCTGGGACAGAAGCCAGCAACGGGCAAGAGTCAGGGATAGGGACTAAGAAGCCAGAACCGGGAAAGAGTCAGGGACAGGGGACAGAAGCCAGCAACGGGCAACAGGCAGGGACAGGGACTAAGAAGCCAGAACCGGGCAAGAGGCAGGGACAGGGACTAAGAAGCCAGCAACAGGCAACAGGTAGGGACAGCCACAGACGAGAAAAAAACTACAGACTAAAACAGAAGACAAGACAAAATAGACGAAATAGACAAGAGACGAAAAAGACCGACCAAGATAGACAAAAGACAGACCGAAGAGACGCAAAGAGACGCAGGAAACGAGACGCAGGAAACGAGACGCAGGAAACGAGACGCAAGGAACGAGACGGAAGGAACGAGAAACTCAGAACGCTAGCCAGAAACTCGGAACGCTAGCCAGAAACTCGGAACGCTAGCCAGAAACTCGGAACGCTAGCCAGAAACTCGGAACGCTAGCCAGAAACTCGGAATGCTAGCCAGAAACTCGGAACGCTAGCCAAAAACTCGGAACGCTAGCCAGAAACTCGGAACGCTAGCCAAAAACTCGGAACGCTAGCCAAAAACTCGGAACGCTAGCCAAAAACCCGGAACGCTAGCCAAAAACTCGGAACGCTAGCCAAAAACTCGGAACACTAGCCAAAAACTCGGAAAGCTAGCCAAAAACTCGGAACGTGAAGGAACATAGAAGAAGAACAATAACAGGTGGTGATTTCCTTTTATCAAAGATGAGTGAAGAATGTGAGAAAACTTAAGCAATATTTAAATTATTTTTTTTTACAGAAGCAACAACAGTCGTTAAACTCCATAATCCACCATTTTGTTTAGTCATTCATAACTTTCTTCGGACTCCTCCCTGAACTTTCTGGCGTCTAATTACGCCATCCTAAAGATTACGCTGATTGGTTGTAGTACTGTCCCATTGCATACAGAGAATTTGAAAGACAATCTTTTAGCCCCGCCCCCCTGACTAGGAAGCACGACTAGACCTATAGGGGATTCAGCTGCAGAAATTCCTAATTATTTTTATTCTTTGATCAGTTCTGATATAACTGTGTTTAGACAAATATTAGTTCAGCTTTAATTTTGTTTGTTTTGTTTGTTTTTTTTTTTACAAATGTATCCATAGTTTAGCCTCAATTTTCACAGCAATTCACTTTGAAGAAATCTGTGCTAAATAACCTTTCCATTTCCACAATGAAGTACTTTTTAGGTAAAATCCTAATGAGGTAATTTTCCACATTTCAGTAGTAGTTTGTCCACTCAGTGTGCTGCAGCTTTCACAGCAGTTCCAGGGTTCCTTTCACTACTGACTAGACTGGATCAGGCTAATGCTAATGTTAGCTAGTGCACACAAACCTGCTGGATTTCTTTGATAACAGAAAATTTGTACATTTTCCTCCAACACCAAACTATATTTGCAGAGAACTCATTTAATTACTTTCAGGAGTGTGATTTACCTGATCCAAAATGAAGACTGCAAAGCCACATGTGGTGCGTTCAAGGACGCCAAACACTGTCATCAGCGTTTTGTCTGTTAATTACAGACAACCACTTGTTTCTCTGTATTGTTTCTGTTGGGATATGATATAAGCCTATTCCCTTAGCAGGATCATGTTTTTGATTCCATCCGACTGTACAACAACGCTCAGACATTGTTAGTTTCTTGCTGTTTCTAGAGGAGACTAATGTTACTGAAGGTTCAGTAGTTAGCATTAGCACCGTCAAAATGGAGGCGCTCTATGACATGACAACAAGTGGGAATCCTCTATCCATGTAACGGCTAGGCTAGGTCAATCTAGGAAAAGTCATTACATTTCAGGTTGAAAAAATACCATTTAGGGGATTTTTTTTTAACACAGTTTTTGTCATTTTGACGCGAGGACAACAGGAGGGTTCATGAGTGTCCATCCATTAATCCTATCAATCCATATCAATAACTTGTGTAATACACAGTCAGAGGCTCCATAATGAACATAGAAACAACACTGTCTTCCACAACATTGATTCACCAGTAAAAGTTGGTTCAATGACAGTGGATGGACACACTGGGTTTATGTTCAGTTAATGTTTAGTTTTTTTTTTGTTTTGTTTTTAATTGAATAACCGTCAACTTTAGAAATTAATTCAGGAACGGATACAAAAGTTACCCTGGGTGTTTTATGGGTTACTTATTGATCACTGTTATGTTTTCATGCTCATCAGTAAAGATGGTATTTTAGCTTAATGTTTTCATAGCAGCAGAAAACTGTGGCTGGGTTTAATATTTAATCCACTGATATGAGCAGAAAACAACTGCAGAAGGAAGACAGTGTGTATTTTAATGTTTACTCCTGACTTCTGCCACCGTCAGCTGTACACTGGACAAAATCTATATCTAACAAAGTGTATTTTTCCTGTACAAGACAATCCAAAGTGCTTTACATAAAACACTAAAAGCAGGGAGCAATAGTCCTGAAAAAATAAAAAATAAAAATGTGATAAAAAATAGATAAACAAATATAAAGTTTAAAAGAGAGTGCAGATCTAAACTGATGAATAAAAGTTGGTCAAATGGAAACATAATCCTTTCAGGAATACATTTTAAATTAGATATAATAACTTCTTTTCCTACTCTGTGAAGGGGAGACCGCTATTTTATTTATATATTATATTTTTTACTCAGTTTGTGTGTCTGTCTGTGTGTTGGTTTGATTTTAAGCAGCAAAATCTACTGGAGCATTTTTCATTAAATGTTCAGAAAAGGTGCAAGGTAGTCCAGAATAGATTCCAATCAATTTTGGTGAATGTGGGTCAAAGGTCATAGTCACCAAAAATTTCTTATCACATTGATAAGAGAAAAGGCAAATCAAGTAAAATGTGTTTGTATGTGTGTATGTGTAAGTGTGATGAGATATTTTGACTAGAAATGAGAAAAATACACTTGTTAAGATGTAGATTTTTGAAGCGTAATTCTAATAAGAGTACTAGATGGCTCAAAAAAAAACAAAAACAACTTTGTCTGGGAGGGAAATACTAGAAAAACCACACAAAAAAATGCATGTAAGACAGTCACCACTTACTAATATCACCCATAATGGGGCAGTTCAAACAGTTATTTGCACTACTCACAGTGTTGGTAATGTTATTGTGCAGTATTGGTGCTAATAAGATCATTTCTGCCTCCAGAACTGCTCTGCCTCTGAGACGTGTCTGTGGGACAACACAACAACTGTCTGTTTGTTTGGACTTTGCCCATAAGTGACAAACAGCTCCACGTGAATATGATATGATACCATCATGATAAAAGCCCAGAGCTTGAAAACAAGACTCCCACCAGAAGAACAACAACAGCTATGAAGAGATGAGAACCTCCTTCAGGTCTGTACACCCCCCCACCGTCCCTGTCCCTGTCCCCCTCCCCCGACGCAAGGGCAAAACTAGACTTCAAATAAAGCTGTGGAACAGGGATGAGAACACATCCAAATAAAAGGAGCAGTTTAAAAGGGCGCAGGATCAGGGATGGTTTTGGCTGTAATCTTCCTCCACAGCGGTCGCCCCCCAACTCCATCTGAACATGTTGCCAAGCTTTGGAGTCTGTGATGTGAAAGGACCCCAACCATGTGGACACCAGACAGAAAACACATGTCGTCAAACACCTGCTAAACTGACTCAGTTACTAAAATTAAAAGAAAATGTTTCTACGTACATGGTTTTAAGTTATTTCTAAGGAATTGTTTTGTATCTTAACTGGCTTTCAGATAAAAGATTTAGTGTGTTAGTGATGTTTAAACACTTGTCATTTGTCAGATCTACAGTGGTGGGAAAAAATAATTTTGGACTCCCCATGCATTTGTACTATGTATGTTACATTCACCCATAAAGGCCCAACATCCACCTATTGATCAGTCCCTCCAGGCCTTTTTTGAAATTGTTTCTTCCTAAAATGTCTGATGTTGCATGACCTTTAAAAAAAAAAAAAATGAAAGTTGCTGTGCTTTTTAGGCTTTTGTTTGGAAGTGAAAGTTGTGACAAATAGTTATTTTCCTTTTTTGTAATAAAAATTAAGTAATATTAAAAATATTGGTAACACTTTATAATAACTACACACAATTAACTATGTATTAACCATTTATTACCCATTTATAAATGGGTTATTCATTATGTATTAACCATTTATTACCTATTTGTTAATGTCTTGTTAAGGTTCATACTAGTGTCTTCCAAAGATAAATGTAAAATTAGATTATTTTTAACCAACAGGTGCAGTGTTTGTATATCTGTGTTACAGGTAAACAAAAGAAACAACACCTGTTGGTTAAAAATAATAAAAATTTTACATTTACACTAGTAAGACATTAACAAATAGGTAACAAATGGTTAATACATAATGAATAACCCATTTATAAATGGGTAATAAATGGTTAATACATAGTCAATTGTGTGTAGGTATTATAAAGTGTTACCAAAATATTTAGTTAGTGAAAATTTGATTTAATTCCTCAAAACTATGTTACCGTGATTACGAGGATTACAAAAATGCAACAAAATATATATATATATATATATTTGTATTTTTTTTGTCCAAATCCAC
>CM035797.1:15994017-16219017 GCA_020466265.1 Siphamia tubifer | reverse complement strand
GTGCCTGTGACCTTTAACTTTGACCTACATTCATCAAAATGTAATGGGATCTATTCTGGATTATCTTGCACCTTTCCTGAAAAGTTCATGTAAATTGGTCCAGTAGTTTTTGTGTAAAGCTTCTTACAAACAGACAGACAGACAAACAACAAAACAAAACAACAACACCCGCTTTTGACTTCCAGTTTTATTATGAAACCCTAACTCTCCTTTCGTTTCAGATAACTCACCACTTCCCCCTGTGTGTTTCAACCAGTCTTTTTGTCACCCTTGCCCTGATTGTGTCCACCTGTCCCCCGTTACCTCTTGTATAAATGGTCTGTGTTTCTGGACTCCTAGTGCCTTGTTTTGTCTTCCTGTTTTTCTGTCATCGTTAGTGTCTGGGCTTTTATTTTGTCATGTTGGTTCATATTCACTATGTCTCGATTTACTTCCTCTCACTGGTGTTGTCCCACCCTTTAATTTAACCTCATGTGGTTCAGCTGTTTTGGGTCTTATATAAACCCCTCCTGTGTCTTTGTCTGGTGCGAGTTTGTCTTTCTTCATGAAGCAAATAAGCAGTTTTTTGTGTCTGGTCTTGTCCTCACTGTGTACTGTATGACTTGCTTTGGTTTTCTGGTCGTTGTCTCTGTCTATCCCCTGGATGTTTTTTTGTCTGGTTGCTGCCATCTGTTACCTGACCCTGTGCCTATCCCTGGATAAAGAGTTTGCCTCACCCTCATTGGCCCTGTTTTGGATTCTGATGCTAGTTTTGACCTGTACACTGGTAAAGAATTTTGTATTATCCTCTTTTTGTAGATTTCTGTCTTTGTCTCTCGTCTGTTTTTTTGACCACCCTTTTGCCTTTCCCCTCAGTTGCTGTCACCTGATATTTCCTCGTTCAGCAACCCAGGCCTTTATGAAATACTGTTTTTATAATAAAACCTATAAAGACATATTTCTGTTCCTTTTGGTCCATCTGGTTTCTGAAACTGTATCACCTTTGTTCACTGATTTACAGGAATTTTCACAGCCTTGTTACATTTTGGTTCTTTGTTTAGAGTGATTTTCAGTTTGTAAGTGTTTGACTCCCTTCATTAATTATGTTTTATAGCTGTTTGATTTATTTTCTCTGGTGAGTGATCTTGTGTTTGATTTATCTAATTGACATAGTTAAGTTCTATACTGCAGTTTTCCTCCTTGTGAATGTTTTTTTTTCTGTTAAACTTTCATAGCTTTTCGAGTTTTTCTCAATTTCCTCCCTTTTGGAGTGATTTTCTGTTAAGCATTTCATAGTTCAGATAAGTTATTGTTTTCCTCCTTTTCGGGAGTGATTTTTATTTATTAAATTTTTTTTTTTACCCTATTTCATACCTTGTTTATGATTCTTGTGGACATGTTAATAAAGTTGATTAATTGTACACCTGCATCAGAGTGCTGGCATGATGATGCTTAAGCTCAGTCTATGGGTCGTCTCCAGACTATGAATTCATATCATACTCAGTCTTAGATGGAAGAGCACAGAAGAAGTCTGTTAACAATAGAAATTACCCTCCTATTTACTCCCAAGGAGACATAAACATGAAGGTTATTCCAAGGCCAACTAAAAACACCTGTAAACCCTGTGAACTTTGATCAACAGTTATAACATCTGTTAAACACATTATCCCAAAAGGTAAAATCTGTGTCAATTCAAAACTGTTTATACTTTCTGTGCTCAGTTTTTCTTCCTGGGAGGATGTTGAACCGTCTGCACCAAAATACACTCATCTCATGGGGATAGTAGGTGAAAGGTGTGTGTGTGTGTGCTTCCTATCTTATCTGTATTCTTATCTTTCTGGGGACATTGATATGTTTACACACCTGACACTATGGGGACCAAAATTCAGGTCCCCATGAGGGTTAACACCTACTGTCGCAAATGCGTATATATCGTATGTGCTATAGTTAAATTAATTACCTCCACTTAATTTAGCATTTCTGGGTTTTTTTATGTACATTTAAATTCAGGTGTTAAGTATAAATGTTGGTCCCCACTAGTAAAATATTAAATCTGTGTGAAGTATGGAAATGTATGCAAAATCTTAACTTGTTTTTTCTTCAAGTCCCCATAAAGTATGAGGGAAATGAGTGAAAAGCAAAACATGTATATTTACAAGGTTTGAATATGTATTGATTTTCAAATTTGTAAAAATGTATTTATTAAAAAAAGAAAAAGAACATGTGTTTGCGCTAATTATTCAATTCAATGGCTACTTCACCTATAAGTCATTGTTACAAACTTGGTGTGTGTATGTGTGTGTATGTGTGTGTGTGTGTGTGTGTGTGTGTGTGTGTGTGTGTGTGTGTTTGTGTTTGTACAGATGAATATCGTACCTTCACATGTTTCTCCCCAGAGCAAACCAGACTCATGGAAGACAGTTTATTGTTTGGAGACCCTTTTAAATCAAACACATCATCATAACAGTATTTCCTCTGTTCCATTCTGTATTTGTTTTTTCAGTCTGAGCATAAAAAAAAAAAAAAAAACCCATAAAAGTCTCTAAATAATCACCCAATCATTACACAACATAAACACTTCCTGTAACATTTGTCCCTTCCTGGGAATTCCAAGTAATCCTCTAAAAGCTACTTGGCAGTGCAGCTAAATTTACCACATAAGACTGAACTTTTGGTTAATTATGCATCAGCTTTACTTGAGTTAACCTCTTTCCCACAAGAAAAGATCATATAAGTTGATATAGCTCCAAGATGTGATTCCCATACCCACTACAGACACTCAGAGCAGATGTCTGGAAATTCCCTGTAAAGTAGTGAGTGACATCAGAATCTTTGTACAAGAAACGTGTGGTGGAAGGATTGAGGGGAACTGATCTTGATTAATGACAGTGACTAACGGTGTGATCACCAAAGACAGACACTTGAAAAAGCACATATCTCAACACAGTCTTAAGCCTATTGTTTTTTCCAGACGTTTGACATCGATCTTCCATTACATTCTGACCACTGACAGGAAAAGTGGTGTTAATGTCGATTGTCTCATTCCAGTGGGACTTGTCAGTGGGTGGATATACTAGCATTAAGTCAACATGTACCTCATGGCGATAGTATGGATCTGAGAAACTTTGATAAAGGATGAAACTGTGATGGTCAAACAACTGGGTCAGTGTATCTTCAGATCTTCAGTTGTTATTAGACTAGTCTCTGGTGTCTTTGTCTTTGTGTTATTTTTGTAAGTGTCTCTCTGTGGTTGTTGTCTTTGTTGCAGTTCTAGGCCTTTACTTTGACATGTGACTTTGTGTTCACCCTTTACCTACTTTCCTCCTGGTCACGGCGTGTGTCTCCTCCCATTAATTAACCCCAATGGTGTCTCACCTGTTATTTCCCTCATGAATAACTCTTGTTTCTTACAGTAGAGTGTGAGTTTCTTATATTCCCTTAGTGATAACTTATGACCAGAGCCATGGGAAATAGTTGTAAAATAAATAAATAAATAAATAAATAAATAAATAAAGGAGTGTGGGGGGGGGGGGGGGGGGGGTCTCAAACTGTGGGTTGTGGTCCGTAGCAGAGGAAGCATGGAGGTCACATAAAGAAGGGATTGTTTGCACATCCAGATATTTAAGCTATTTCTGTTTGAACAAGGTGGATAAAACAGGCTGTGACTGAAATGTTAGGTTGTAAATGATGCAAAGGATTCGTATTGAACACATGTAATATTTAACCATGACAGCCAGCGCAGAAACGCACAAAATAAAATAAAAGAAGCTCAGTGGTCAGTGTTTGGGGTTAACTGTCATTTCATTACTTTTGTCAGTGACTTAGGAACGCAACATATTTGAGCTCTAATTTTGGTACCTTCATTAGTTACTAGACTACAATAAACCTCGTTACATGTTACTCTTGACCATTGAAACTACACTGAAACACCGACAGAGTGACATTAAAAACACAGTATGAGAACTGCGTTTGATAGTTTTGTGGGTATGGGCAGGAAACTTAAGGAAAATTGGGAAAAAAAAGGAACAATTTAAATGAAACGGCATCATTATGATATAAAAAGGTCATATGTGAGATTTACATCAGTACAACAGTATCTGAATGTCCCGCTCTGCACTTTACTTCACTTTTGATTATTGACAGAACCTTATGCTGCTGTAGTTGTTGTGTTGCACTATGTTTCTACTGGGTCAATGTTTACACTGGGCTATTTGAATGTATTTATTATTTATTATAGGGGGTGTTTACAGGGATGCTCCAAACATAATTTCGTTGTACCTGTGACAATGACAAATAAATAATCTATCTATCTTAAAAAAAATGCATAATTATGAGATAAAAAAGTCAAAGTTATGAGATACAATCATACATATGAAATAAATATATAATTATGAGAAAAAGAGTTGAAATTATAAGCTCAAAAGTCACAATCATGAGGTAAAAGTCATAATTACAGTCACAGTCACAATTTCTATCCACTAATTTTCCCTCTGAAGCCACTTAATTTTCACACTGTTTAGTTTGAAAAAGTAACGAGTCTATTCTGAGAAGGTAAAGAGTATAAAGTACAGATATTTATGCAAAAATGTAGGGAGTAAAAGTAAAAAGTTTTCAGAAAAATAAATACCCAAGTAAAGTACAGATATCTAAAAAATCTACTTAAGTACAGTAATGAAGTAGTTTTACTTAGTTATTTCTCACCTCTGGATATATATATATATATATATATATATATATATATATATATATATATATATATATATATGACATGACAATTAAACTTTGTAACAGTTGACTTATTTATTCCAAAGTGTCCCAATACAATGCACTTTAGGGTCACAGGTGGATTAACAATCAACAAGGGAAGTAAAGAAATGACAAATTAACTTTGGCTCTGTATCTACCTTTCATTTCCTCTTAATAATCACTTTTCCAACACATGAGATTTGAGGATTAAATGTTCAATCTTTTCCTCTCCAGTCAGTGCATTTGTCTGTAGAAGTTCAGCGTCTTTACACTTCAGTGGTTCTACATGGAACAGTTTTTCTTTGTTTCCTTGACACTCAACAGTCATTGGATAAATGCCACAATAAATGCTGGATGCTCAGCGTCTCCAGGGGTGAACAGAGCTGTGGGCGGAGCCTTGGTGAGCCTGGACACTGAGATTCCACATGGTGATTGGAGGATCAGTCAAAAGGCTGAAGCCTGTTTTGATTGACAGGTATTTTTAGTCACTTGTCACAGACAGCTCAGCTCTGTCTAGTGTTGCGTACTGAAAGGGTTTCATTTGATACCAATACCAAACTGTATTTTTAAAATGGTATCAGTTCCTAAACGGTATTTAAATTGGTACTTTAAAAATAATACAATTTTTATTATAACCAGAGGTATATGCAGATGAACCGTAACATCCAAGTCTGTCTGACAAACATACAAACTGTGAGATGCATCTCTGCTACAACTTATTAACTTTTAAGTTAATGAGTCATCATGTCTCTATTTGAGGAATTCACAGACACCAGTTACTTATTTGCATTTGGCATTAAAAGTATTCACTCTGTCACTGTCATGGTCCAGTACGTCCATAGTAGATGGTCTGAAACTTTATCACTTTGGTCTCTTATTCCCACGCTGGGTGTTTCCTTTTCTGATGCTATTAGCTCAGTGCTATGCTAATATTATTAGCTCAGTGTGAGGCTACTTAGCTCTTCACAGAGGCTTTAGACCAGGGGCGTCAAACAAACGGCCCGGGTGCCAAATCCGGCCCTCCAAAGGGTCCAGTCTGGCTGCTGGGATGAATTTGTCAAATGCAAAAATGATACTGAAAACATAAATCATTTTAGTTCAGGTTCCACATACAGACCAATTTAATCTCAAGTGAATCACATCAGTAAAAAATACATATAGAAATACTCATAATTCCAAATGTTTCTCTTTGTAAATATAAAAATTTTATTGTATTGACACAAAATGATCATTTCACAAAAATATAAGTAGCCTGAACAAATATGAACATTTTGAAATGTCTGAAGGGCAAGTTGACCAATATTCTGCCTGTTATTAAAATGTGTTATGTATGTTTTGTTGATCTACTGTGATCTGTAAGTTGTAACTTACATGTGTAAATGATAAATTGAGACATAATACTGTTAAAACTGCAGTTTTCTTAAGAAATGTCAGTTTGTTCATGTTATTCACATTGTTTTAAAAGGATGTAAACATTTTCATCACATAACTTTACTTTCTTCGCTCTAAAGCATAGAGGAACATTTGGAGTTGACATTATTTCTATATTATTATGTTATTATTTCACTGGTCTGGCCCTCTGTAGATCAAAGATGGCTTAATGCGACCCCTGAACTTAAATGAGTTTGACACCCCTGCTTTAGACGGTGTTGCTTCTGCTTTAAGGTAAACTCTGTGTGCTTCATTAAATTAGTCATATTCCAGCCTTTGCATGTAAATGTCTTTAGACACATGTTGAATATGGAAGAACCTGGAACATCTTGTGAACTTTAACTGCACATTTGACATTTTCACATGTAACGTGTTGATGTTATCGGCACCACCGTGGACAGGGGGCTTAATTAAAGAACAGCTACAAACATACTGAAATAAAGTACAGAAATTTATGTTAGATTTTGGTCTGGTTACTACCGATAATGCTTGCCCTGGTTCCATAAATATACTGACTGTCGGTACACAACCCTAACTCTGTCCCATCACAGATTTCGTAAAGATGGAAGACAATCTGTCACCCATTTGTTGGTATTTGATCAGTGATATTCCATGTACATTCCGGGCTCTCAAGTTTCCAAGACAGCTTAGAGTGAGATTGGATGAGAGAAGCACAGACTGATTTTATATTGGGACCATATTGAAAGTAAGACAACCAAAACGGTGTAATAAACAGTGCATCAGTAACTGACCATTCAAAATAATGGTTCAGAAATCTTAACTGAACACAAAATTCAATACAACATTATTAGCTGTATTAAATACTGAAGATTCAATCAACAATACATCAGTATACTAACGTGATCAATATACCAGATTAACATAAAATTAGTGGATCACATTTCAAATAAATAATGTGCAATATTGTTCATAAAATTAAATCGATTAATTGTATTATTGATACTGAATAATATAGATACAATTAAAAATGTCAGTGCTATGACTCAAAGCTAAACAATATGGATATTAATCTGTGAATAACTTTTAATTTACAAGTCATATTTTTATAGAAACAGCATCAATATTGTCAAAAGGAGCAGATAATCACAAGGCTAATGTAGCTAATCGTGTCCAGATTGGGCCGTGGCTAAGCTAACACCAACAACAACCTTTAGACTCACCAATAACAGCTGATACATTTCACACAGCTGCTCTTTGACACAGTTCCTGTAAACGGCTCCTAAACATTACAAAGTAAACACACACACACACACACAAGCCAGTTTACCTGGAAAGACCCAAACACAAGACAATACTGATACTGGAAAGTAACTTAAGCGAATTATGAGTTTTATTTTAAAAGAATTAAGGTGTAGATTTTAAAATGAAATACCCTGTAAGGTTTTACTATTCGACTTCCCTTACCTTATTTTTGTTTTTTTGTTTTTTGTCTGTCTGTTCTTCTCCTTATGTATGTATTCCCCCTGTCTATGTGTGATATGAATGTTATGTTTTATGTTGCAATAAAAAAATTAAAAAAAAGTCAATGTTAAGTTTTAAGAGTGTGAATGTGTACTGTATGAAGTGTCTTGAGTTTATTAATCACACATAGTGTGATGGTGGGAGTGTGTTTGTGTTCACATAAGAACACAAAGTGCAGAATCTCTGGCGAAACTCTTCTTCTGTTTATATAACTATACTGGAGTCAGAGGGAGAGAGTGTGTATCTTAAGTGTTGAGTGGCAAAACCAGCATTGTAAAAAAAAATATCAGAGCACCTTGTATAGTAGCTAAAAATCAAATAGTTTGGCAATCGGTTTAAAATTCAGCGAATAATTCAACTTTGAGTTTCAGCAGTAGATGTCAATGCACTGCTGCCTCTGTTGGCCCCGATTCAAGATGGCGGCGCCACGGGACGCGTCTCGACAGCCTATGAGACGTCTATGTATATATGTATATGTATATGTATATGTATATGTATATGTATATATGTATATGTATATGTATATGTATATGTATATGTATATGTATATACGGGGCGGCCATGGCTCATTTGGTAGAGTGGGTCATCCAGGGGGTTGGTGGTTCGAATCCAGCTCTGTCCTAGTCAGTCTGTTGTGTCTCTTGGGCAAGACACTTCACCCTCCTTGCCTCCAGTGTCAGAGGGGCTGTAGACACAAAATGGCTGCCACGCTTCTGCCAGTCTGCCCCAGGACAGCCGTGGCTACATATGTAGTTTACCACCACCAGAGGGTGCATGTGAGAGTGAATGAATAAAAGGTCACTAATGTGAAGCGCTTTGAGTGGCCAAAAAAGAGCTATATAAATCCAATTCATTATTATATGTCTATGGGTAGACCAGCCTATAAAACACTGGAAATCAGATTAAAGCCCCGCCCACTGGTCCATTCTACACCAATAGTCACCCTGGTTCAGGCCACTGGACACAACCTTGTGGGTCAGTGTGATCAGCGTGAGAAATGACATGTGTGGCGTGTGAAGTCGTTGAAATGCGTGTGTCACATGCTCACTGACACTGTGTTAATTTCTCACACCAAAAATAAAACACTTATATTATTTCCTTGTTTCAGTTTAACATAATTTCAACATGTCCTTGTTTGAGTTTAATATCCAGGTTGAAGAGGCTGCTGTACCTCTTCATCAATGTGATATTTTTACCAAAGCGTGTCACAGACAGGTCACTGAGACACCAGGGAACTGTGTTCACTGGTGGAAAATGGGCTTTATATGTCCCCTTTAAGTTAATAAATGTCCCAAAACTACACTGCAACTTAACTTCTAAAAAGATAAAGAAAAATATAGGCTACATGTATATATTTTTAACATGTTTTAAATAATGAAATCCTTCCTTCATTCCTTTACAGTTTCCCTGTGCTCAGTTGTATTAATAATTTTGCATAAACACTGGCTTCTTAGTCACTGTATCACTTTTCCAACCTGCACACAGTGGTCAATATCTGATCTTTTACCTTGCAAGAGTAAATAAACAAGCTGATTTTTATCGTCTGCCAAATGCAACATGACCTGCTTCTGCTCCACGTGATGCTGACAGTATTAAAAACAACAAAACAGGGATCCATGAGGAAACAGAATGTGATACAAGGAAAACAACCACAGGAATACTACAACTTATTAAACATCAAGTGTCAATTACACTGAGTTTTTAAGACTAATTACAACATTCTGAGAAAAAAATCTTTAGCTGTATAAGTATTTGGTGTGGGTCTGCAAATGTCATTGAACACTGTTAAAAAGCAACATGGTTGTAGCAAGAAAGAGATGAATTACAACAACTGACCAACATGAACAAGACAAGCACTACATTGTTTCCTCAGTTTGTCCTTTACCTTATAGTTTATTCTTACCATTACTGGTATATGTTGTTCTTTAACATTAGTGGTATGCTATGACATTTTCTGGCAACTTTTTACTTTTCCTCCCACATTTTTGCATAAATATCAGTACTGTATACTCCTTACATTTATATAAATATCTGTACTTTATACTCCTTACATTTATATAAATATCTGTACTTTATACTCCTTACATTTATATAAATATCTGTACTTTATACTCCTTACATTTATATAAATATCTGTACTTTATACTCCTTACATTTATATAAATATCAGTACTGTATACTCCTTACATTTATATAAATATCTGTACTTTATACTCCTTACATTTATATAAATATCTGTACTTTATACTCCTTACATTTATATAAATATCTGTACTTTATACTCCTTACATTTATATAAATATCTACTTTATACTCCTTACATTTATATAAATATATGCACTTTATATTCCTTACATTTATATAAATATCTGTACTTTATACTCATTACGTTCTCGGAAAAGACTCATTACTTTTTCGAACAAGTATTCAGAGAATGCTTAATCTCACCCCCATTTTGTGCCAATCTCAAGTTTCTATGACAACCTATTCACAAAAACTATTGGTTATGAGAATTGTAGAATTCTTCATTCCGCATCATTTGGTACTGATCTGAACGTTCTGTGAACCTCCGTTCTAGAATTATAACTGATAATGTGATTTTGAACTTTTAGTTAATTGTGACCTTGACCTTTGACCTTTACTCAAATGGATCATTGCATCTGATGCACATTAGCTTATATGTATATGCCCATGTATTTTCATGGTGATATCTCAAGTATTTATTGAGTTATAGTATGATACAGTGTGTCTGCACAGACAGAATTATGCATTTCTTATCTCATATGTATGACTGTACCTCATAATTTTGCCTTTTTTATCTCACAATTATGCATTTTTTAATCTCACATATGACCTTTCTTTTGTCATAATGATGCCGTTTAATTTAAATTGTGATTTTTTTTTTCACATTTTTCTTAAATTTCCTGCCCATATCAATAAAACTGAATACCATGACCTGATCAAACACATCATCTACACAGTAACTCACTTTTAAAGGCTTTATTTTTTTTAGATACTTTAGAAAATTTCCTGTTTTTTTCTTGATTATTATTATTATTATTATTATATTATTATTATGTTATCCATGGCAAAGAAATGTAGTTTTACTTTTAAGTTGTATTTTTTTTTTTTTACTTTTACTTCAGTAAAAAAGTTGAATCAGTACTTCTACTTTTACGAGAGTATTTTTTTCACACTCGTAGCTGTACTTCTACTCAAGTACAAAATGTGAATACTTTGACTTTGGAGTGTACGTGCCTGCATTTGAGTGTCTCCCTTGTGCATATAATTTTGGTCGACGCTAAATACAAGAGGATGTGAAGTCTGTACGCCATGCTTGACTCCCAGTGCACTTATGCTACGGTCGATGGTATGAGCTGCGCAGTTTGGTTTGGGTACTGTCTGTTGACTATGAAAATGTGTCATGAATACAGAGGCAACGTACTTTGTTGGTTTGTTAATTAGCAATGACTTGTCTTTTTAGTCACATGTATAGACTTTATTATAGCCTCATATGCTAGGGGGTCTGCAACTCCAAAGAGCTGCTGTATATAAACACACCTGATCACACACACCACAATGATCAGCCTGTCATTAAGCTCTAACGACTGCCAGGTGTGCTGGAAGAGGGAAACATCTAAAACATGCAGGAGAACAGCCCCCCAGGCCCAGGATGGTGCACCCCTGCCCTAGACTGTTAGACACCATGCACAGCCGCTTTAGAAAAAAGTATGTGGTAGGTGGGCATGGCACAAATCTGACATGTGACCATGTCATCACCATCGGTCCCAAAATGCTGACCCTCCCCCTGAAGCTGGAATGATAATTCGAACACTGACCCCTGGTCATTTTGTATATTTTGGACACAGGGTGGTGTTTTCCCCTGTGTGTGTGTGTGTGTGTGTGTGTGTGTGTGTGTGTTTGTTTATTTCCTGTGTTCAGGTGTCAAAAGGTGATTGGTTGAAGCTCCTTTATAAGGCAGAAGAGAGGGGGGGTCATACTTTCTCTCACTCCTTCTCCAGTCAGCTGTGTGTGATGATCAGGTACCCTTGATTTTTGATTGTGTGAAATTTGTGAATATTGTAAATAGTTTTATTTATTAAGTTGACTAGTTTTGTAGGGGAGGGAAACTAATTTTGTTTTCATCATTTTCTCCTGTATTGTTTATGAAGTTTTAAAGATTGTTCTTTGGTTTTATTTTGATAAGTTTTGTATTCAAGAGTCATTTTTGTTTGTTACAGTTAAATAAATAACTGGATTGGACTTGACTTGTGTAAATTGTTATAGTTGTGTAGAAGCTTGAAGCAGGAGGGGAGCATTTTTGTGTTGCACCCCAGTTCCCTTAGCCTGGGGTGGAACATATGTTAAGTTGTTGATGAGAATGAGGCTGGTGTTGAATATGTTTTGTTTTTCACTCCTTTTCAGGCGTCAATGAATTTCTTTTATCTTTTTGACTTGCATGTGTTCTGTGAATGTTGAAATAAACCAATCAATCAAATAATATTTGACATTTATGCTTGTTTGGATCTAAATTTCAGGGTATGGGAATGTATTGGCCTCATGAAAACTAAATTTAACATATCCACTTCTCTAATGAGTTTCAGACACAAGGAAAATATTTAGGTTTTCTGGCACAAATGATGTAAACGCACTGTAAAAAGACTAAAATTAACTATCGTGTTGACCCACAGTGGATCATGCATGGACTCTAAACCTGGAGTTTATCATTGTCAAAATCTATAGTGTAATGTAAAAAAAAAAAAGTATGTGTTTTTTTTGGGGTGGGTGTGGGGGGTACACACATCCCAAACCTGAGGTGCAACATCCAAACACAGTTATTTGTGTATCATTCAAACATGTAGTACCACATATGACCAGCAGTCACCGCCAAAGTGTTGTAAGGTCATTTTAAGACTATTGTATTCCAAAATTGCTAATATCTTCCCAAATACTGGTCCCATTAACTTGTTTTTACATGTCTCTTCCTTGACTAAATATACATCATTACACTAAAGTGCAGCAGTCGGTTCTTTCCAGAAGCCTGAGACACAGACATACAAACACACACAAACAGTCCACGTCCCTTTTATAATATAGATTGTCACAAAATACAGATTTAGCAGGAAATTATACAGAATTCCTTTGCTGCTGTGTACATGTAACAGCAGGAGACCATGGATGTGTGCAATAGTGTAAAAAAAATGGTTGCTTCTTACAGTGAACAGACACTATGCAGAAATTATATAATCATATATACAGCTCTGGAAAGAAAATTAAGAGACGACTGCAATGTCCCTGTAATTAGCATGTGTGTACACATGACAGCCTTTCTGTTCCTGTGTCTGTTGAATTTCAACACAAGCACAGCTTATTCTACTGAACACCTGATCTGTTTTATTTCAGAAGAAGTATAAAAATCACTACTGTAGCCATCATCATCTTCACACAATAGACAAAAAGATTATTAGTAGCTTAAAAGTAATTGGAATCCAAAAATACATATTGAAAACTCCTGGACATTGCTGCTTCTATCAAGACAATGCTCCTGGACTCCATAAAACCATGGATGACAGACCAGCAGACGCAGACCCTGACATGTCCAGACCAGTCTGCAGACCTGAACCCACTTTGAAAACGTCTGGAGGAAGATGGATGATGACAAGCTATGGAACATGAATGAACTTTTGGAATTTCACTGCCAGGAACTGCAAGAAGTTTTCCAACAACAATGTGTAAAATAAGAGAAGATATTCCTGTCACTGAAAATCAGGATTATTCCACCAAATACTGATATGTGAACTTTTACTCATTTGTAACATTAGTATTGTGTTTAGAAATTAATATGGACCAGTGTTCTTTGTATTATTTGAGGTCTGCATTTTTTGTTGTTGTTTTAACCATGTGTCATGCACTGCTTATAGATGCTCTAAATAATAATAATAATAATAATAATAATAATAATAATAATAATAATAATAATAATAATAATAATAATTAAATAAATAAATAATGAACCAAAAAAGTTATTTAGAATTTGGGAGAAATGTTGTTGGAGGAAGAAAGTAATAATTTTGCAGTGGTTTCGGATTTTCTTTTCCACAGCTATATATTAAGTGATTCAAAGTAGTAATATATATATATATATATATATATATATATATAAGCAACAATTAAATTAGAATTAAGAGAAAACAGGTGTGACACGGTGGTGCAGTGGTTAGTACTTGTGCCTCACAGACAGAATGTTCCTGGTTTGATTCCAACACCAGACCCTTCTGTGTGGAGTTCGCATGTTCTCCCTGTATCTGTGTGGGTTCTCCAGGTTCCTCCCACCATCCAAAGGCATGCAGTGATAGGTTAACTTATTTTGCCCATAGGCGTGAGAGTGGTTGTCTATACATGTCAAGACCTGGTGACTTGTCCAGGGTGTACCCCGCCTTCACCTGGAATAGGCCCCCAGTGACCCACATGACCCTAGTGAGGATAAAGCGGGTTCAGATGATGAGTGAGAAAAGAAAACGCATAAAAGAAAGTCACTTCTGATTCCCTACCAGGTTCTTCTAGACCAGGGGTTCTCAAACTTTTTTGGCCCACCCCTTGGAGGGGTGAAATTTTTCCATGTCCCCCCTCATCCTCGCAATACTGAAAATGATAAAAACCCACTTCAACAATGATTATTATGAAACAATGATAACCTTTTTTAATAGTGCTTTTGTGCAAACCAGCGACATTTTCAGGTATTATAATATAAATGAGCACTTCAGAAACAACAATTTAAAATAATTTTAAAATAATAAACGGAACAAAAGCTAAAAACAGCCTGTGACTCGCTCCGTCTCAATTTAGTCAAGCTGGCGTCAAACAGCGCTGTTACTTCCGCCCGCTCGCTACAAAATAAAACTTCCGCATTTCAAAATAAAACGGCAAAAAAAAAAAAAAAAAAACTAAATAATTTCGCGTACCCCCTGGACATGCGCCACGTCCCCCTAGGGGTCCGCGGACCCCAGTTTGAGAACCGTGGTTCTAGACACTGCTCCACTTGTTAGTGTTCTTCAAACTCCAGTGCACATTAGAAATCACTAGAAATGTATTAACAGGTCATGGGGGTGGAGTCAGAACACCAGATTAATTTATTGGAAGTCAGTCCCTTCAGAGAATAGATGAAAAAGCTGTTCTGGTGGGTGCTCTTTGGTTCAAGGTAAATATTGTGCAGTAGGTTGAAAGGTAAAAACGTTATCAGTTGTCAGTTAAATAAAGAAATTTTTTTTAACAATACACAATATATCTTTATTTAAATGACATTTTTAACAATATTTTGTATTACCTGGATGAAGAAAAGTTTTTTTTTTATTTCCCCCCATTTTCAACTTAACTCAGCACATTCATTCAATTCAGCGTTTTCATTTTCGTATGGACTCCCATATGCATCTGAACAGAACTTTTCCGTGAAAAATGTTTCTTACAAATGGTACAGCTGAACGGTTGCTCTCCTGTATGGATCCTTATGTGACGATGTAAGTTTGAGTTGTGAGAAAATCTTTTACCACAGACTGAACAAACATACTTCTCTCCGGTGTGAAGTACCATATGTTCTCTAACGTGACTGCTCTGTTTAAACTGTTTCTTACACACTGGGCAGCTGAACGGTCGCTCCCCTGTGTGGACTTTCATGTGAAAACGTAACCCAGACTCGTACGCGTAACTCAAACCACATACCGAACACCTAAACTGTTTCTCTGTGTGATTTTCCATATGTTCCATAAGAGACTCTTTCTGTGCAAATTGCTTCTTACAAAATGGACAGACGAACAGAGCGTCTCCAGTGTGAGCAGCTACTTTCTGTGTAAATCCTTCACTGTATTGAGAGCAGTGATTTTGTTGCAGTTTAAATCCCCCGTCATTTATTTTTGCATCATTATTATTATTATTATTATTATTATTATTATTATTATTATTATTATTAGGGGATGCTGTGACTTTTGACTCGACTAAATAAGATGTGTGACCTGTTACGTTTGTGTTTGGAGAAAATCTAATAGTATTGTCCTTATGTCTCTCTGAAGACGTCATCCCATCAAAGATTTTTCCGCTCATGGACTCGGAAAACTGACTTGGTAAGATTGGTTCATGATCCATTTTGGAACTTAGGTTCATGTCTGGTTCTGGTCCATCACCACAGTCAGCCTTATCAGCTTCTGTTTCTATTTGTGTGGTTGAACTGCAGGCTGGAAGTTTAATCTTTACGTATAAATCAGATTCAGATCCACTACTCTGTGTCCACTTGTCAATGTCATTTGTTTCATTACTAATTGGTAGTAAATATGAATCTAGATAGAAGCTGCTGACTGGTTCTGGTTCTCTACAGTCTTCATCTGTGTCCTCTCTGATCTTCTGTGATGATTTCAGTTCCTTTTCATTATTCTCTGTCTTTATGGAGACTTGGACGTTGGTGGAGTCGAACTCTTCCAGTTCCTGAAGATGATCTTCCTCCTCACTGGTCCATACTTCCTCCACCACCTTCTCCTGTTCTTTAATGCAGGACAGTCCTGGGTCCTCCTGCTCCAGACTGGGGTTCCAATCCTGCTGTTCAGGAACGACTTCCTGTTTAACTACAGATGGAGGCAGGAAATCTACAGGACATAGAATATGCAGGTAATACACATACATTGTCAGCATATTGTACAGTATAACATATTTTCTTCTCTTTGATTTTACAATCTTTCTCAGGCATAAAAGTATAAGAAAATCACAATTATAATTTCATGTTTATTGATACTGTACATATTCTTTAAAATGTTTCATTTTTTGGTTTATTTTTTTGTGTTTTTCATTTCTTTTTCCACAAATACATTATTATTATTATTATTATTATTATTATTATTATTATTATTATTATTATTATTATTATTATTATTATTATTGAGTGTTGCTGTTGGTTCTGTATTTATTCTTGTGTATGCATTTCATTTTATATGTATGTATGTATGTATGTATGTATGTATGTATGTATGTATCAGAAATAGTTAACAAATGTAGTGTTTTTCTTTTCTTTTGGAGGAAGGGGATTTTTTGTTAGAAAAGTTGATATAGTAAGAAGGGTGGGCTTTTATAAGTGTTAGCTTCCACCCACTCCTTTTGAACATGCTTGTGTTGTTTTTTACTGTAGTTTTTCTTTTTATTTTTTTTAAATGTTCAAATAAATCAAATCAAATCCGTTTCAAGCTTCATTCAGAGCAAAGATGAGTTTATGTTGTCTTCATACAAAGCAGAGTAAATTACAAATGCCCAAGCAATGCAATTATAAGACTTTAAATAAGAGATTAAATTGGGAAAAAATATGCTCTCAGTGTTGGATTGTTTTACAAATGAGCAAGAAATCAATAAATATATTTGTCTTCCAACAATTGTCTCATATTTTTTTCACAAAAACAGCTACATATATTTTCAAGAAAATCACATCATTTTGGATCTGATATTAAAATTGTGTCAATGATCCTGTGTTTACTAGTAGGAATTCTACTGTAGAATAAACATTTGCCTTAGGAAGACTAACTACTACACTTTTATTTTCCTTTTAGAAATTATTTGCCTCAGTGATTGGATGTACTAAATCATACATACTACAGTATAAGATGAAATGCATTAATTATCTGATATTTTCAGTATATATAAGAAATGTGTATTATATTGTACCATCCAGAACTAAGTTTTTTTTCTCCTATATCTGTAACTCAAACTTTCCCTTTTCACTTAAGTATGTTAGGGTATTGTAGACCAGTGTAATGTGGACCAGAGACATGTTCATTATGACTAGAAGAAGGTTCCAGTTTAACATATACATATTAAATATATATTATATATATTAAATTACAAGTGGACAAACCTTCCTTTTGTAACTCGAGATGTGGTTTCAAAAAAGAGTCCAGGAGTTCCTGTTTTCGGTCGTTTTCCACTTGTGAACGACGAAGTTCCTGCTCATACTCTGCTATTGTTCTTTCAAACAGGGTAAATATTTCCTGGACTGCTTCGGTCAGTCTTTGCTCCACAGATGACTTCAGGGTGTCGAGTTTAGACATGATCACGTGACACTTTCACTTTTCCTACCATCAGCAGCAAAAACACATTATTCCTCAGCTACTTTTAAGTCAGAATCGATGCGATACCCTTCAGATTCTGTGTCGTTTGATGACGGAACAGCTACATAGACATTTGTCCGTCTTTATTTATGTCCCCCCTCACAACACGCACAGCACGTAAAGGTTCCTACCTTCATATTTTATTATTTTATAGGGGATTCATGAATCTATTGTAAAAATTTTAAAATAAATAAATTAAATAAAAAAATATAATACAATTATAACTCATTTAAACATTTAAATAAACCAGTATGCACATGTAATAATAATTTGTGGCTAGTGAGCAGACTGTTGTTACCTACTTTGGTGTTGCTAGGATTTCTTGGGTCTCAGAGCAAGAATTCCCTGGGGCCCCCATGACACCTGTGTATGTTGCAAAACAGTTTTTACACGATTCCCGGGACATTTGAGATGAAAACTGAAACAGTTTAACTGTTAAATTATCAAAATAAAATCCAACAAATGTCCCTGAAAGTTTAGGATGAATAATCACTGTTATAAATAATCTGATACAAACAAAAATATATAAATAAGCTTTTCTTTATTCTAAAAGTGCACTACAAATTAAGGGAACTTCAAATAAAAAAAATAATACAAATGTGAGTAGATAAGTAAAGAACAGACAGGACACCTAAAAATTAAAATAAATAATAATAACAATAAAACTCCATAAATAATAATAGTTATTTTATATTTTTGCTGTGCATGTGCAGAGGGGTGGGGCTCTAGAAGGAGGGAGGTTGCAACTGCAGTGTCATGTCATTACAAAATGCCCATTGTTGGGGTGGGGGGGTGGATGGGACTCCAAGCAACTGCCTGGCTTTCGTGTCCTAAAGTCCCGCCCCTGATCAAATCATTTCCATCAGGCTCTGTGGCATTCACTATAGTCGCAAGAAGAGTGGAGTAGGCACAGTTTCACAATGAGACCACATCTTGGAAGACTACCAGAAGATCAGAAGGCTCATTCTGGTCAATGGGGATGGAGCAGACAAACCTCCAACTGGTGAATGTTAGCCACACCACTCTTTTGCACTGGTACAAGATGGTGATAAGGTAGAGCAATATAGTGATGATGCAGCAACTGAACCTCCCCAGTCAGCTGTCTGTGGCAGCTGACCCCCCCACCCCCACCCCGCAAATGTGTTCTCAGCATCTGCACCCCCTCACCCCCAACCCAGCCCTGCACATCAGTACCACCTGCTCACCAGCACTGTGGGCCAGACGCAGATAAAGAAAATGGCTGCACCTGCCGCTGCAACCCACATTCTCAGCAGCAGCTCATCCTTGCTCCATCTTCTCCTCCCTCTGCTCCTCAGCTGATGATGGTGACCCCAGTGAACTCTTAGGTACCTGTGCTGATTGCTGTCCCACAGGCCCTGCATCTCAACTCCTTCTCAGCCCGTCCTTCTCCTATCACCACTATGATTCCTACTGTTCCAGCTAAACTAAATAATAAAATACTGCATTATACTTTTTACATGTGTAAAAAGGACACAGTCAATACATACGGCTGTCTACTTCCCCCAAAAATATGGTGGCTTGAGGGTATTAAAAAAACAAAAAATGACAGAGGCATAGGAGCCCTCAGTATGATGTGTATACCTTGTGCTACAAGCATTAATACTTATGTACATAGTGTATATAATTCTGTACTTTTTAGTTTTGCAGTTTTACTTTAATTTCACACTTTTTGTTATATTGTTTGTGTTCAAATGTCATTCTTTGCAGTTGAATATGAGTAAATAGATAAATGAATGAATAAAGACTTCCCTAATTGTCTTCAGACTGAAAGATGGCACCAATAAAAGTATGATAAAATGAGTACTATATGGTTTTCTGTGTTTGTTTTGTTGAGCTTAAAGTGCCTGTTACATTCAATGTAAATTAAAAACTACCTGCTAAATAAGGACACAGAAATACAAATATTTCACTAACATACAACTATTCAGTGAAATCCCAAGTAAATTAATTTCCAGTTTTCATCTTCTTTTATGAATACATATCTTTGATATCTTTGATGTTCTGTCTGTGTCAGTGGGATTTGAACTGGGAACCTTGGAGTGACACATTTGTTCCATAAAGTAATACCCATATATTTTTTTAAATTACATTTAATATCTAACTTTAAAACTAGTCACGTTTTCGTTTTATATGTCTTGAGGCAATACAAGTCATCTCTTCTCTCTACTTATTATATTTTCCCTTGTCTTTTTCCCTGTTTTCTTCCTCTCACAGAACAATGATTCTAATGTAAGTTAGCTCTGGTCCAGTATGAGGCGCCATTGCACATTAAACCAGAAGCACTACACGCTTTAAAACGGAAGAAGAAGAACTTGTTGCTTATGGTCAGGTGGAAGCACGAGCGAGGGAAATGTAAAGCCACACAGTGGCGTGAAGGCAAAGTTTATAAGTAACTTTATTTCGCAAAAAAAATATTTTTTGAGGCAACAAAGAGACGTGGCCAACCCGACCGAAACCACGCGAAATACCATGAAACTAAACTAAAAGTGCGCATGCGTTTTATATGTAAATCGAATTAGTTATCCTTAGCCGGCTAGCTAACTCATCACAAAGTAACCGGACACAAGGAAACACAATTTCGGCGAGTTGTTTCGTCGAACAAACAACATAGTCACTCTTTAAAATACAACAGATAATAGGTTTGTTGTGGTTCTCGGTTGTTTTAAAGTGTCGGGAATGTCTACATCTCCGCTTGGTCATAGAAGTGAAAATGGATCAACAAACTGCAGTGACTCCGAGGACGAGGTATGAAGGTTTACTAATTATCTAACCACTTCTACTAAACTATTAATGATTGAATGCTAAATTACTGATTTACTATGCAACTGTGAACTTTGCTTATTAATTAAAAGGTGGTTGTAATTGAAAACGGCAGATAAAGTTTTGGAAAGCCTGATTTTAAAGATGAAATAAACGAGAACAAACCTAACATTTAGATATGAACAGATATAGAATAACAGAGGAACGTTTTGTATTTTGTATTTTCTGAGCCGACACTTATACACAACCTACATTGTTTTTTTTTATCATTGAAACTCATTTATGGATGTTGTAAAAGTTTCCTTATTTGGCAAGTGTTTGTCATTTTCTGATCCTGAAGAAGCGTTTCAAGCCATACATTATTTTAAAACTCAGGACAGAAACTTGGTGTTGAATTAAACTGTACAACATCTATTATGAAAACTCACTATTGACTGATGGGGAATTTTTTCCATGAGTGTGCTGGAAGAAGAAAACATCTAAAACATGCGGGACACTGGGTCATGAGTACTGGACTTGAGAACTGGCTTAGACCTAATGTACTACTTGTATAATCCTAGGAAACATGAAATATTTCTAGTGGCTGATGGAAAGCAAGCCAAATAAATACATTCTATTGTAGTAGGTTGTTGCCTTCATGACTTTAGCTGCACCACTTTGTACAATGTTGGAACCTTTGACTGTGCCTTTTTTCTTTTTTTTTTCAGCGTGAACTCCCTCTTAACCAGTTCTACCCATATATCCGCTGTGCCCTCTGCTGCGGCTTCTTCATTGATGCCACCACCATTACAGAGTGTCTGCACACATGTAAGTGACAATAGCTATGTATCTATGGATGGGATAGTTTAGGGCAGCCATGGGTTGGTGGTTCAAATCTCCCTCTGTCCTAGTCAGTCCTTTGTGTCTTTGGCCAAGACACTTCACCCTCCTCACCCCCAGTGTCACTCACACTGGTGTATGAATGTCCGGTGGTGGTCAGAGGGGCTGTAAGTGCAAAATGGCAGCCACGCTTCTGCCAGTCTGCCCCAAGGCAGCTGTGGCTACAGATGTAGTTTACCACCATCACAGAGAGAATGTGAGAGTGAATGGATAATGGGTCACTAATATAAAGTGCTTTCAGTGGCCAAAAAGTGCTATATAAATCCAATTCATTATTACTATTATTATTAGTTTCATATCAAAGTAATATTTTTTTTTTATAATTAATCTGAAGTAAATATGAAATGTGTCATTCAGGCCCAAGTTTTATCTCAATGTTTTCTTCTTCTACCAGTTTGCAAAAGCTGCATTGTGAAGCACTTCTTCTACAGCAACAGGTGTCCCACATGCAGCATTATAGTCCACCAGACACAACCACTTTATAATATCCGGTAAGTAGCCATGTACTCTGTAGATTTACAATGCCATATGTACATGGTAAGCGGTACCTAATTTCTTCAAAAATATTGCAGAGCCACCATTTCTAATACTTATCACAATAAAAGCCCTGAACATACAGTATTGGAAATGCAATGGGAAGTTTGTTTAAATGAAGAGGTTATTGTCCAGTGTCTTTTGATTCATCTATATAATCTCTCTGAATACATGCATATTGTAACAGTTAAAAATATGTTTTGTCACTTCTGTCGAAAAATAAAACCCATAATTAACAATCTGCATACTCAAGTCTCTCTTTGTCTTGTTGCAGCCCAGACAGACAGCTGCAGGATATTGTTTACAAAATGGTTCCTTTCTTAGAGGACTGTAAGTAAATGCTGTACATTGATTTCAGAAATGACAAATGTATTATTATTTTTTTTCAAATTAATTTCTAATGAAGGTTTTCCTTAACACAGTGGAAAGAGAGCGTATTTGCACGTTCTACAGGGACAGAGGTCTGGAGCTGCCAAAATCAGGTAAATAAATAGTGTTGTATAATTGTGATCCTTTGTGATTAATAGTTTTCAAGTGCAAAGGCTGGTAATGAAGTACTCTGATCAGAATCTTCCTATGTAGTTTTGAAGTATTTATGACAAACAGTAAAGACGTCCACATGCTGCACATACCCTCTGATTGTACATTCCAGACCAAAATGCTGCACCTCTGTTTTTTCTTATTTTTCCAACTAATAAAGCTAAAAATACTTGCTACAAGGATATTTTTTCCATTAAATCTTTTTCCTGTCTTTTGTTCCCATGCAGTGATGCCTTCTCCTCCAGGCCCAGTGTTGAAGAGGCAGAAGAAGGACATTGTTCCGCAGACTGTATTCACTATTCCCCCTGAACTGGATGTGTCACTACTGCTGGAGTTTGTAGGGTGAGCATTTCTGGGAACAGTACGATTATTTATCCTGCATTCACCTTTTTCTACAGTTGAGATTTCGAGTAATTATAGTAGAAAATACTAAAGCAAACATGTAGTTATTTATGTTGACACTCATTCACATTTATGTTTTGGCTTGTGCATGCAGGTGTAACTTGTGGTAAAAGTTCATCACGTTATTCCTTCACAGGCTTGTGATCATCTGTAACCCTGTGGCTTTAGTGCAATACTGCCATCTAGTGACATTACCCATCTGTTTTAATTTAATACTTCATTACTCTTATATTTATTCTCACTTAAATGCTATTTGGATCACCTTTGGTTTACCTGCAGTGAAATCATCCCAATCTGAATTTCTTTGACTTTCTTTCACTTTTAATATTATCTACAATTTCAATGTAAAAAATAATAATGTCAAAGAAGTGTCTAATAGAATCCTGATGAGACTATAATTTGACTGATAACTGAACACCATAGGAGTAACTCCTATTGGGTCTGTTTTGTCAATGATTGGGTGTTCAGGATATTAACATGCAGGTTGAGTCACACCACCAGATGGTCCTGCTGTTTTACTTTGGCTGATTTGAGACGAGTAAAGCTGGACTTGGAATTGATTTTTGCTTCTTTTTTTTTTCCAGGGCAGAAGAGGGGATTAATAACTACAAGGTAATGGGGGAGGGGATGGCAAAAACATTAATTTATATATTTTTTTAAAGTGTATTCCATGCTCTTGTACAAAATTAGCATAAATTCTAGGTTGCTGCTATAACCCGAACACAATTTAGCATGAAAGAATGCTAGGGCAGTGGTGTACTGCATGTTCAAACTGGAACTAGTGCGGACAAATAGCTGTGTAGCAGTATTCACAAGTCTAAGCATATAGACACTTCATTCTATTCAGTGGTGATCAAAGTTGTTAGAATACTTGGCATATTTAATTGGCCAATAAAATACCCAGAAAACATATGGAATATATATGAAGTCATCATTATGCTCTGCAATCTATAGAGTACAGCTATCACAAAGAGATTTTCCTTACAAAAATAAGCTAATGTAAGCTTATTTCACTCAAGTGTCAAGCAGTCATGTTCATTCACATTCATGTTCATTCTTTGTGTGATTGGGGTTAAATTGATGATGATTCAAGAGTCAAACTCAGCTGTGTGATTCTGTTACATGTACAAGGTCTATCTTGCATATTGAGTAAATATTTTTTAAAAAGCAACCGGAAGGATTCAGTTCTTCTGATATTTTCTGTGTTCAGAACAACAACCTCCATGTTTCATGACCATTAAGATAAGTACTCATGTTTAGGAGGCAAAAGAAATCCAATGTTTTTAGTTCTGTCAGGTGTTCTCATAATTCTGGCCACCACTATGTGTATTAACACTAATGATCCAGTAAATGAAAGCTGCTCTGTTATTAGTTAAAGTGTTTAAATGTAGTTGATAAACGCATATTTTTTGTAATTCTACAATGGATTTCTTCTGAGTGTTTGTTGTTTCACTGTGATACTTCTACTGTCCCTGTTTAGCCATTAGAAAGGCGGTACGTCCGTGTGTCAGGAGAGGCCACCATCCGCCATGTGGAGCTGTTCATCAGAAGGAAGATGGAGCTCAGCCCCACCTGTCAGGTGAGTCTGCCAAGTTTCAAGCTGAACTGGTCCTGATCCCATTGTCACCTAATACAGACTTAAGGGAATGATGCCATGGCATGTTGTCATAGCACAGACGTAGATGGAAACTAATCAGACTGATGTTGTTTTAAGTAAATGTTCTGTATGCTCATATATTCAGGAACTTAAGTGTTTTAGAGAAGTGTGCACTCATGTATTCATGAAATTCATACAAAACTGATGGTAATGCCCTCTGATCATCATCAGAGGTGTGCCACCCAACTGCACTGGGACCTCATTCATTTTCCACTGGGGAACTGAACCGGTCATCTGCTGAAGACTAGAGTGAAAAAAGCATCTAGAGTTGCTCCTGTTTTACTTTCCCGACATCTCACCTCGAAGCAGACAACTGGCGAGCACTCGCAGAGCTCAACATAGAAGGCTCAGCTCTTCAGGTCAAAACTCAGCAGGCTCTCTAAATCTAAAGGACGACCTTAATCTGATTACTGTCAAATAAATGGTGCAGTGATAGCGGCTGTCTGTCTCAGCTCAGTGGATTGAGACAGTTGAAGAGGGCAGACTGAAGTCAGTTTGAGTTTGGTCTATTTTGTTTTTAGTAACACGTGGGTGAGGATTAGGAGCTTATGTTGACTTCCTGTCAAAGCTGCAGTACACCATCCTGTCGAGGCAAACCTAGAGAGGACAGAGACTGAACTACGACTGATGTTCAACCTTTTCTATCAGTCCTGTATATCTAAACTATTCTAACAGTTTGTCTGCTTCTTTTGATCACCTTCTGAACTACAATATCTGTTGGTTTAGTGTACGGCTTTGTGATGTGGTGAAAAAATCATGTTATGATCGTGGACATTATGAGTCTACTCAATGGCTTTCAGAGAGATGACATTGATTATTTTCAACTCGAACCTACAAACTTAAATAAAAAAAAGAGTGGTTTTGATTTAGCATGTTTTATGAACTGCATTTAAATGTGTGCATTTGGATTATATAATGGCACCAGCTGAAATTGAAAATATTATTTTTGATTTGGTTAAATGTCTCGTTCTTGTCCAATGTTTTTCCTGTACTTTATATGGTATTGACGAGGGATGCTATGGTACAGTTTAGCCACAGTTCAGTATTTGTTGCAGTTGTTGAATCACATGGTAGAGGCTGGTCCGACTGCACTGAAACGTTACTGCAAGCTCATGGCGAGCCTTAAAGTTTATTTACGGTATGTTCACTTCACATACATTAATAGGTACCGTTTCAAATGTTTTCATGCATCACTTCATTCATACTTCCTTGTCTCATGTATATTGGAATAAGCATTTCTCAATCAATTCACCAGAGGCTACCTCTCTTAATTACCATTCTGATGGAACACTGTGAAGAAGAGTAAAGTTTTTGAGAAGAAGAAAAGCAATAGTACTAATGTGGATTCTATTAATGTTGAGTAAAGGGGAGTTGGAAGTAGCATGGCTGTGCTCTCTGTCTTGCTTTAGTCGGGCTCTGCACCTGGATGCAACCAATAACCGTAGACTTCCCTAAAGGTGCGTTCACACCGAAAGCGACAAAATCGCCTGTGGTCGCTCAGTTCTCATCGCCTATGGTAGTTCTACATGGAAGCGATAAGGGGGTGGGGCTTCAATCTGCGGACCACCCAGGTGGACACATCTGACAGTAGTCATTCTTGTTTTCACAAGACCCACTCTAATAATTTATCTAAACTATATAATTCATGACTAAATGAGTGATTCTGATAAATGAAGAACCACTCATAAACATGACCATGTGATCGTTAGAAGTCATAAAATGGTCATATTTAATCATGTATTTACTTATTTGGTATGTTCTGACAAATAAGCAGGAGTTTATTTTGGAGGGAAAGAGGTGTAGTCTATATATAGGTGCTGTATATATGACTTGGTTTCCCCCCTTCACCATGAATCACACTGCATGAAGCCTTATGTTTGCGTTGCTTCTGTTTATGTGCTGCATAAACGTAGAGCCCAGAGCCGCCGCTCCTTCTGGGTCCATAACGTCCTGAAAACAACGGCACCTCCACGGGGAATTTCACCATCTGGTTCAGGAGCTCTTCTTTGATGCTTGGTTCCAGTGTTACTTCCTGGATAAAAGTCAGTTTGATGACCTCCTCATCAAACTAAAGACCGCAATTTCAGTTTCTCCTCCATGAACAACTCTCTTCTCCTCATGTATTTTTTTTCCCACCTTGAGAATCCAGATGGACTCGCAATTGGTTGTTGCCACGATCACACCGGTCCTCATTTACTTGAATTTGAAATTTCTCAACTTTTCCTCGTCGCTCACTTGGTGTTGCCTGAACTGCCCCTTGTCGCCAGTGCACATAGACAATGAATGGCAGCTCCTCGCTCAGATCGCCCCTCTCCCTTTCGATGACCTTAAGTTGGTCATCTTGAAAAGCTGTAATATAAACAAGCGTTGTCTAAAAATTTTAAACTGGCAAATGAGCCGTTAACGTTGGTACATGCTCATACTGAGTCATGAGGCGTGTACCAAGGGCGGCAGTTTGCGTCCCGATTCTGGTGGCTGTCCACATGTCGAAGTGTCCTTGGGCAAGACACTGCACCCTGACTTAGGCTCCCAGTAGGACTGACAAAACCTTATAAATCTACTTGTGTGTGTGTGTGTGTGTGTGTGTGTGTGTCTAATGTAAAGCGCTTTGAGCACCATGAAGATGGAAAAGTACTATATAAGTGCAGAACATTTAGTATTGACACAAGTATTGACACGCCGAAAATATTTCCATTCAGTGATCTTTTTTGTATAATCGCATTGATTCAGATTGTATACACATGTTTGTGCTTTTTATGTTCAGAAAGTTTTCTTAAAAATGAAAATGTATTGACAGTTGACCTGTGTTTAAGTCTGATCTGAATTGTTTGTGTTCTGCAGGTGGATGTAGTTTGTGGAGATCATCTTCTGGATCACTATCAGTCACTCAAAGACGTACAAAACACAGTGGGTGAAGAGGCACTTCAGGTAAACACTGCAAAAGCATGTTCAATATTAAAAACACAATTTCAATCCTGATATTTAACAGTTTGATTTTGTTTCCACTATCTTCTAGGATGGACTGTTGGTGCTTCACTTCGGCCTAGTCCTGCCCTCCCAGGTCTGAGCCACATGTACAAGAATTATGACATAGGGGGCATTCAGGTCTTGTTTTTTTTATCCGTGGCATTAACTTTATGCTGATATTAATCAAAGAAAACTCAGTATGTTGGAGTATGAAATTCAAAGTAGAATCAAATTGAGTAAACGTGTATGATTTGGACTGTTTACTTTAATTTAGGTTTCCTGCTGTCTCGCTGGTCACACTTTTTGCCGTGTATTTTGTTTCATTTTATTGACAAAAATCTAATTGTATAAAACTTGCTGTGTTAAAAATGACCCAGTACAGGAGCCATTTAAATTTTTTTGATGGGCGTTGATGAAAGGTTAACTTCAATGTGTTTATAGAGTGATGGGTTAAAGATTTTTTTTCACCATCAGGAATAAAAACTGCCAAAGTCACTGTCATATTTCAAGATGCCAACGAAGCTGCTGTGTTAAAATTGGATGGAGAAGCTTTTGTAAAGTTTTATTTCCAGCATCAACTCAATGAACATGGCTTTTCATATTATAAAACATGTTTGATGAACAGAAACCGAACATCTATATAGAAACTGTGAAAACGCCTTTAACAGGTAAGACTTATGGCGATGTACTACTGTTAACTGATACTTCTTAAATCTTTACCTGCTTGTCTGTGAATGCAACACAACACCTTCATCGGCCTGGGTCACCTGACCGATAAGAAACCAGGGACTTTTTCTTCTTTTCTATTTATTTGCTTTTTTAAAAAAAAAATTGGGTGTTTTTCATATCAAAAAAGGGCTGAAAACTACCAAAGGTGTGTTTATGTACAACTTGAAACCTACACTTGTTAGTTGTTGGTTTATACGTGTGATTTAAAAGCTGCTAACATTTTACAAAGATTGAAATTTAAATTGATTTAATTGTCTTAATAAAATCTATTAAATCATGAGACTGAGAGTGAGTGATTAAATATTGTAACAGAGTACATTTAGTGTTTATATTACAATTAAATCAGGCATGCAAAAGTCTTAAAAGTTCCACAGACAATAAGTGGTATTTCTATATTTGATATCTGTAAATAATTTAAGTATTTTATGTTTTTTCATAACAGAGGTTCAGGTATGAGCTTTAGCAGCTTGAATGTCAGGAGCAGAAACATTAGTCATGGAAATGTGATGTTAACTGGGTTAAAACCTGGTTCTATACAATAAATATGAGGCCTGTTCTGTTGTTTATGCAGATGTAAAGTCTTAAATTTGACCAAAGTCACTCTGAAAAATATCATATAAAGTTTTCAAATTTGCAGATATCCCGTATTTAAAGATTAAAAAAAAAAAAAAAAAGTACTACGACACAAAACTGATTTAACTCGTATTATGCAGCCAAAGTTTTTACGTTTTTGCTGCGTATTAATGTACCTGAATAAGAAACTCTTTAATCAGATTGAAAGAGTATACAAGTGTCCAAATTGTTGTTGTTTTCAAATACAGTATCATTTAAAAAAAAAAAAAAAAGGCTCTGGAAGTCACAATTATTGTAGCAGAAGATTATTTGAGTAGATTTTCAATTTGTATGAGCTTATAAGAATTTTTATTTACATGAAATGTCCCTTTTGGCTGTTTATGAAGGACTCAAAAATGGAAACAAATCATTCATTTATTGCATCAAAATAAAATGAACGCTGTTTGATTATTATTATTATTATTTTTAAACTGGTTAGCATGTACTTGAGTATTAATCTGGTGATTGAGTGTCCAGCTCTGGCACATTGACAACCCAACATAGGCATCATACTATATATAATACATTAACTCTGGATATTAAAGGGATAGTTCACTATTTTTACATGAATCTTTATGGGTTCAATGTCTACTCTGGTGCACCCACTGTGACTTACCCCCAACAGTGTCCTGTGAGTCGAGCTCTGTTGAGCCGCATTTTGTAATAAACATTCAAAATGTACTAACTTTTTCATTTTATTGTGAAATAAAACCATATTTTGCAATGAACTGCAGTATCTTGTAATAAATGTTGCCACATTATGTAATAAGTTATTAGATTTTGAGAAGATTATTACAAAATGCACTTGCAACTTTTTTATTCAGAAAATGTAATAACATGGTGCATTACCTAATAACAATTCTATGGCATGTATTGTATTTTACTTTAATTTGGGCATGCATTTAAGCTGAATTTGCCAGAAAACCACCTTGGGCCTTAAGAGGTTAAACAACGTAAGTGTCTTCTGCTTGTTTACAGAGCTGTTGTGACCAGATAATTTATCCACTAAGATTCATATTAAACAAATATGAAATTGCCGCAACAGCCTAAACGAGCAACAAATTTTCTATTTCCAAGAGATAAACCACTTGGAACAGCTCCTTGAGTTTTAATGCCACACCACCAAAGCGTCCTGCTGCTGCAAAATGGAATAAATTATTACATAATGTGGCAAAATTTATTACAAAGTGCAGTAGTTTAATTCAAAATTAAATGAAAGGTTATTACATTTCGGATGTTTATTACAAAATGCCGCTCAATAGCCCGCACATAGCTGCAAACACTGCCGAACAACTGATGAAAGTAGTTTGCTAAGGCGCGCAGCTGTTAGCACTGACAACATGCATTGATCGCTATTAGAGAAAGTAGCTCCAAGCAATTACAAGGTGTTAGTTTTTGTTCCGTGACTATTTTGGTATGCAAATAAATCACTCAAACACATCTTGTTTTGAGAAGACACACATTTTATTTTCGTGACACCAGGAAACTGGCCGGGACTACTTTTGCTTTGACCAAAACTCTATTCACAGGTCACTGTGGGTGCACCAGAGTAAAGACGCTGATTCTATACAAATTCATGTGAAAAATAGTGAACTATCCCTTTAAACCTACAGTGGCAGAAAAATTGTTAGACCATCAAAAGTCAATGGTCATGCAATTGAGTATTAACTCGTGTGTATCATGTGACTAAAACAGAAAACATGGAATGTTTTTATCAGTACAATGACATATTGACGCAAGAGCTGAAGTGATTTTGGTTATTGTCAAGAAATCCTTGGAAAATGGATATAAGCTCTGAAATTAAATTCTTATGAGCTGTTTTTGTTATATTTGTTCAAACAGATGTACCAGGCATTAAAATGAACAACAAAATTGAAGAAAACAAGGGTGGATCCATAATTATTTCCACAAATGTACATCTGAGCTCTCTGGATTACACAGCAGCACAGTGGAAATTGACCAGAAGAATGATCAGAAACACATGATTTATGTAAAGATACTTACTGAAACACACACACACAAAAACAAATTCTGCAAGTATTTCACAATAAAGTAACATTTTAATGGTGTGAGACTCCATTTTCACCTCATTATTTGTGACATTTTTTGTTTCCTTTTGTTGTTACCCTAATTTCATTGACAATAATTTGGTTGTTTTTAAAACATTTATGATAAAATAACAGCTCATTGATGAAACCAATCGTCGTGTCAGTGCTTTAACATCCAGTACAAGTACAGTATGTGACTACTATTCTCTACACGTGCACAGTATTTCCTCATCCGTCACTGTCCACACTTCTCCGTTTCTGTGTCTTCAGTTGTTGGAGTTGATGTCCGCTTGGTCTTTTTCCTCCTTGAAGCTCTCTTTCGTGGCGCCTTCTTTGTCTCGTTGGCTGCTTCTGGAGGAACGTCCTGAGCTTCGGGGCTGGTAGCTGTAGCTGGAGGCTCCAAAGGACACTCCTGAGTTAAAGTGGGTCTCCTCTCCCTCCAGCAGCTTCCTTAGAAGACCAGAAGATACAAATGAAACACTAGGTATAAGTGGAAATGAAGTCTAAACAGGAGAAATATTAATACAGGCCTGTCCACAATTACACTGAAGTCCAAACCAGACACAGAAAAAAACTCATTCATTCGTTTTCAGTAAGTTAAATTATTGTAATGGTGTCTTCATTGGTCTAAACAATAAATCAATCAAACGCTGCTGCTATTGTCCTGACCAGTAACAGGAAACTGGACCACATCCTCAAATCCTAGCTGTTACAGTTTTTCGCAAAACAATTTCCATATCCCTCTTATTTCTGAAAAAGTATATTTGCGCTTTGAACGTGTTTCCATTGATGGTTGTTCTAGGCAGAAGCATCGTAACTCTCTCGTGAAATATCACCCCACGACATTTCACTGCTGTCACCATTGGAGCTTCAGATCACTTGACGGCAGTATCACCCTGATATTAGAGTGAATGAATCGGCTAATTCTCTCGTAATAGCATTAGCATGGATGAATCGGCTAATTCTCTCGTCAGTAAAAGTCATTGGCGAACTATTTAAAGGCAGTAACATGTAAAACAAACCACATGTCTCACATTATAAGGGTCTGTACATGTGGTCCCTACATTGTCAGACCGAAATATTAAGTGTAAATATTATTTAGATGTGTTTAAATGACAACCGCGAATTAGCATGTAATACCATTAGCATGGATGAATCGGCTAATTATCTCGTCAGTAAAAGTCACTGGTGAACTCTTTAAATACACTAACATGTAAAACAAACCACCCGGCTCACATTATAATTGTCTGCACACGTGGTCCTTACATGGTCAGGTTGAAATATTAAGTGTAAATATACTCAGCACTTAACAACAACATATTATAAGCAGCCAATGGTTGTCATGGTTACAGTGACTACGGCTGTCGTTTTCACTATGAGAGAAGTGATCATGTGACAAAATAGTCACGTCCTGTGACATAATTGCGGGAAAAAGTATATATTACAATATGATATATTAGAATACCAAAACGTCTAAAAACCACTTCATGAAAGAGTGAAAACTTTTTATTGATATTTGAGTGTTTTTTCGAAATTCCTCCATTACCAGTTTTTTATAGCGATGTTTAAATTTTTTTCGAATTTCCAAGGGTAATGGAAACACAGCTATTGTCTTCCTGTGGGTCAAAGGATAGAATTCAAAATCTTACTCCTGGACCCAAATACACCTTAGACCTGCTGGTTCCATATGAAGCATCCAGAGCCCTGAGGTCATAGGTCATCAGGATCAGGTTTACTGTGTGTTCCCAAAATCAAAACCAAACAAAGTGAAGCATCATTTAGTTGTTCTGCTCCTCACCTGTGGAACTACGTAACTACCTGAATACCTGAGGTCTGAGAAAAACTGTCAGTTCATATAAATCAGGCCTGAAAACATTACTGTTCACTGGAGCTTTTACTTAGATTCTCATTTGCTTTTAAATGTTTTTATGTCTCTATTTTAATTGTCTTTTAACGCATCTTTATCATTTAAATTTTCTTATATGTTTTATGTAAAGCACCTTGAATTGTCCTGTTTATGAAATGTGCTATACAAATAAATTTGCCTTGCCTTGAAGATATTAACATAGGACAGGGGGATAAAATAATTATGTAATAACCCTTTTCTGAAAAATTATTGCATTGTGAAATATTTGTTTATTATTTATTTTCTCATACAGGGTGTACCCCGCCTTCGCCCATTGTAGCTGGATTAGGCCCCCAGTGACCCCTGTGACCCTAGTGAGGATAAAGCGGGTTCGGATGACGAACGAGCGAACGAAAATATTTGCACTGACAAACTATCCTTTCAAAATAAAATATGAACAAAATGGCACCAGGCACAATAAACCACACCCCTCACAAACATTCAAGGTTACTTCATTCGTACCTGTGGGTAGATTTGTTTTGTGAACATTTGATACTAACATACAACACACAAGACATATAATATAATAATATAATATAATATATGAAAAGCACAAAAAACAGAACAAAGTACTCAGTGTTCCACCACTCATCAATATAGGTGTCATTCCACTGAAAACCACTTTTTCACGCTCCTTTTGGAATCTGATGGGTCACCCCGAGTTACCAACACATGCTGCCTTTGACAGTGGTTCATCGCCTCCACTGGCTGCATACTGCATTCACAGAAAACAACGAGAGGAACGAGGGACCCAGAAAAAGCCGGGCCATCTGACGTGAGACAGACTTTAGCATCACCCAAGTGGAGTTAAACCCATCCCCCATTGCAGCGAATCTGAAGTAGCATTAGCATTAGCATCTACAAGAGAAGGCAGCGCCACAGTAGCTGCTGCACAAACTGGGAAAAAAATGGCGGCTCAAATTGGTTCATGTGATCTCTGTGGAAATAAAGCCTCGTTTTTTTCCCTGCACGTTTCCAGAACAAGCAAAAGCACGAAAACCTAGCTGGATGTTACTCTGGTAAAGGTAAACATATACAGAGAGCAAGAGGGGAAAGGGGAGTGTTCCTTCACGCATTCTGAGCCAATCAGAGACACCTCGTCACCACGTCATGGACATGTATAAGGAAGTACCGGTAAACTCTTTTTTTAAACCTCAAGTCATTTATCTACCGTGAAAAAACAGCTGGAAACAAAGCAATCCAGACGTTTTTTTAAATAGAACCAGCACACAATGTATTCAATAACAATGGAGAACACAGTAATATTAATGAAATAACCATGGAATGACACCTTTCAGACAGAGGACATAGAAATGCTGTTCATCCGTGCGTCTGTCCGTCCGTCTGGGTACACTATACTCTCAACAGCTTTGATGGAGGATCACCAAATTCACACCACACATGCCTCTCACCAAGGCCTTGCTCAAGTTTGATGATGACTCATAGTTTTTCACATGTTTTTTGTCATTTGTGCGACAGTGGACACAAGGCCTTCAGTCCAACAACAGACTGTTTTTCATATTAAAATAAAGACAACAAAAAAAAGGATTATTAGTAATATATGTAGGGTATTTTATATATTATTTCCTAATCTGATCCATTTCAGATCATTTTGGAATGTACAGTATGTGGCCCCTGAACTAAAATAAGTTTGACACACCTGGATTAAAGAGTGATTATTGTTTTTATTTAATTTTTTAAGAATCATACTCAGCACCTGTAAGCGGCTATTTCGATGTCCAGAGCCATCTTGACATTGAGCAGGTCCTGGTACTCTCTCAGATGTTGGGCCATCTCACCCTTCAGGTTCCTCAGCTCAGTGTCCAGGTGACCAATTGTGTCCTGTTACAGCAGACAGCGAGTACAAGGATAAAAGTATCAAGAGGATTAAGTGCACTTCCATTACCTAACAACACTTTGGAGAATAGAATAGATTAGAATACTTATCGTACATTGCTCAATGAAATTTAAAAATTCTATATTTTTTTGTGAAACTGCTAAAAAAAAGCACATATCAATAAGAGTATAAGGTAAAAAAGGAAAAGCAAAACAATGTAGATAAACATAATTCATATAATAACAGCTGTCCCATTTAATATACTTTTTATTTATCTATTGCAAAAAAAAACATTAGACCACCCTTGTTTTCTTCCATTTCTTTTGCATGTTAAAGTACATTTGTTTGGAAAAATATAACAAAAATAACTCAGTAGTGTAATTTCAGAGGTGATATTTATCCATTTTCTATGTTTTCTTGATAGAAAACTAAATCACTAACCCTAATACTAAATCACTCTATGTCATTGCACTGACAAAACAGTGCTTTTATTCATTTCATGTTTTCTTTTATTTCTGTTTTAATCACATGATACACACAGAGTTAGTACTGGGTTGTACAATCACTGTTTTTGATGACTTTACACACAAATAATTTTTTTTCTGCGAGTATAGAATTCTAAATTTTAATGATTGTAGGACATTTACACACTGCATTATCTTCTTCCAAAAATGGCCATTTTAAGCCTTAGGATCAGAATAAACTTTATTGTCCCTTATGGGAAATTTGTTTAGAACAACAGTGCCACACATTGCTCCATTCTCATTCAACATATCATATCCAGTCACAAACCAATTCAGTCACAAAATCCCAAAATCAACAAGACATCCAAGTATGACACCCTTCTTTCCAAATGCAAAAAATAAAATAAATATAATTAATACAAGTTAGTATAAAGTTTTTTAAAAAAGCTTTAAAAAGCTCTTTAAATACAATAAGTAAATAAGAAGACATAGATAAGTCTCCAGTACGATGGTGTAACATTTCCCATTAGTCTGTTTTAGTGGAGCAGATAATTAAAAAAATCCTTAATTTTTTCATACAAGCATCAAATTTGGTTCATATACTCTTCAAACTCCACTCTTTAAAAAAAAAAAGAATAACACTGGCCATAAAAAATTCCAAGATGGCAACAGTACAATCCAAGATGTCCGCCCATAAATGTGTTCTTCCCATAATAACTCGAAATGCATTGATTTTCAGCCCCATAAATATATTGCAATTGAATATAAAGTTGGGTTTTGAGGATATATACATGTGTGTATCTTTTATGGTTCTTCAGATACAACATGTTATACTTGTACAGACTGAGTGAGAAATGTGTAACACTGATTATTAAGTGAATATTGTTACTGTATGTGAAAATGTTTTTTCCATAACCTGTTATTTCCAGTAGGTTTATGACATAAAGTTCTAAAACCACAATGGAATTTCATCGAAACTTATTCCCTTAACAGTAATCAATGTTGCACATTTTGCCTCTCCTGAAAAACTATAATAGATACACACATGTATTTGGTACCAAAATATCCACATTACCCAACTTTATATTCAACCATTATACATTTATGTGCCTGAAAATCAATGCATTTCAAGTTATTTAGGAAAAAAAAAACATTTTTGAGCGGATATCTTGAATTTTGGGGCTGTCATCTTGGAATTTTGTGTGGCTATTATTTTTGAAAAGAGTAGAGTTTGAAGAGTATATGCACCAAATATGATGCTTGTATGACAAAGTGAATGATTATATATGCAGTTATCTGCTCCATTATTTGAAGTGTCGTGTGTTAGCCGACATCTAGAACTTGTTTGACTCGACATACTTGTGTGATAAGACACTCTGTTATGAACATTAGCAAGAGACTAAGTGACTCTCACCTGTGTGACATGTTGTGCATCAAACTAGTGTTTTTACGTCAGATCTGCCCTATTTACTGTAGCCGACATCTCAGTATCATCCTTCACATGAATGCAGGCAAGTTAGTTTTTGAATCTGGTGAATAAGTAAATAATAAGTCAGAAATTCTCAGTGAATTCATTTTTTTGTGATGATCAAAACCAAAGTTTTGACTGTGCACTGTGTCAATTTCTTTTTTTAAATACTAGATTTTTATTTAACTCCATTAAATTTGATTATATTTTGACCATTTATTTTATTTACCATTTGCAATGTTGACCTAGCTGCAGATGACATAAAACAAAGAAAAATAAAAGCAAATACATAAACATAAACACATATACAGCAAACTGTATGAAGTGATATTTACATGTTCATTTACAGTGGTAATGGTTTAAAGCATATCAGACTGAATCCATAAATTTTTTACCTCACCAAATCTGGCCCTCTTTGTAAAACCTTTGGACATCCCTGATTATAGGATTTTGGGTTTTTTTGGTAAAGAATACAATAATCTTGTGGCCTATCTTTCTTCACTGTCTCTGAAAGGGCAGTGAAAGCAGGTGGCATTCCATGATCCATGATCCAATTTAGCCGGGTTAGAAGTTAATCTGATTGACACGTACGGTCATTTCTGTGGGATTGTTTCAGTCGGTGCCTCTTAAGTCATTAGTCATTTCCACATGCAAGAGTGCAGGTTGTGACTTCTGAAGACCTTGAACCTGCCAGGGGCGGAGTTACAGGGGTGGCTGGAGGGGCACTGGCCTGCCCTGAAATCTGATTGGCTACCCCATGTGCCTCCTCCCCAGATGATTGACATGTTACTGCACCGACTAGTTTTCTTCTAGTCCCTGGAAGTTTAATGATGTAAGAAAAAAAGGTGTGTATGTAATAGGGGTGCACGACATTAGAAAAAAATGACATTGCGATATTTTTTTTTTCAAGCCCTGCGGTGTATATTTGATCAAATACTCAGGAGTATATAACAGCTGTGTGGTGCCGACACAAATGGTCAAACAGATTAGTGGTCGACACATAACATATGTTTCAGTATCATCCTTCTTGTAGCCGACAACCTAACGACATATAACACATCCACAAAAAAGTTAGCTTTGGAACATACCTCTGATGAAGTGGTTGCAGCAGACACGGGCATTAGCATTAGCATTACCATTAGCATTACCATTACCATTAACAGACTGATTCAGATTTAAAATTCCCTTTTTACAGTGTTTTTCTGTGAGCTTTTTTCTATTTCTGACCTTTGTGAATGGCACCCTTTGGTACTCAACGGTGGGTGATGAGGGCAAATGAATTGCATCGATGATACACTGCAAACGCAAGAAACATACACAACCAAAAACACAAACGTATAAGACAAATGCAACAGAAGTGTCCTGCAAGAGAACAACACCGCAATAACAGAAATGAAGCAGAAGCAAAAATGTACAAACCCCCAAAACAAATGTGAAAGAAAAATCCTGCATAAATACCGAAACACGCAAACTCCCAAAAGAACTGCAACAGAGAAACACTGCAAATTCACTCCACAACAAAACAGAAGTTCACTGAAATAAAACGGGACAAGAAGAAGATGGTGGATGAAGACGAAATTGAAGTTTATTAATTTAATAAGAGTTTAGGGCGAAAAAGTGTAGAGCAGCAGATGTATGTAGCTAATTTTACTGCCGTACCTCTGCTGCTCTTCGATGATATCGTAGCATATTATGGTCAAATGTTTAAAAAAGACGAAGGGAAACTAATCTCTTAAATTAATGAACTTCATCTTCATCCACCATCATCATTTTCTTCTGGTTTTATTTTGGTGAAGCCATTTTATTTTGGTGAACATCCGTTTTGTTGTGGAGTGAATTTACAGCGTTTCCTTCTTGCAGTTGTTTTGGGAGTTTGCGTATTTTGGTATTTGCAGCATTTTTTCTTCTGCTTCGTTTCTGTTATTGCAGCGTTTTTCTCTTGCAGCTTCACTTTTGTTGCATTTGTTTAATGTGTTTGTGTTTGTGGTTGTTGCATCTTTCTTGTGTTTGCAGCGTTTTGTCGATGCAGTACATTTGCCTCCCTCGCCCACTGTAGTACTCTAATTAAAAATCGCTTTTCCTTATCTCGGTTAGAACGATTGGTGCCGCCGTAAAATACATAAAACAGGCATTTTTCCAACAGAAAACTCACTTGGCTTCACTTCCTGCCCTCCATCTGTATAACGTCTGGATGTCTACCGGAGGAAATGATCATGTCCACTTCCTGTTTTTTGTTCATTTCAACTATCGATATGTTAGACCAGATACTGCATGTGATTGTTGCATTTATTTTTGTCATAATTATGACTGTATCAACCATAGGAATCAATAAACTAATGCTGGCATCTCAAAGTATGTGCGTCATTACAATGAGACCAGGAGCATGTGCAGAATGACACAAATAATGTTAAAGAGGAATTAACTGTTTACATGACAGAGGAATTATTGAGTTTTAAGTTAAGATCGGAATAAACAAGTGACTTTATTCAGAATTAAGTTTAATTGGGAATTGTCATTTTCAACTGGTGTTGAAAGGTGTTTACATAGCTGCCTTAAAGTGGAATTAACTTTTATTTGGAATTAAACGGGAATAAAAATGTTCATGTAAACAGGGCTATTGACAGTTAAGAGCATCACTGAGTTGTTAAATGCTTAATTTTTCAGCTCTGGATGTCTTTTTGTGATGCTTTTGGTGATACATTATGATCTGTCAGTTGTAATGCACATGTGTAAATGATAAACTAAAGCATAATATTATTAAAGTTTCTATGAAATTTCTTCCAAAATGTCAGGCTGTTCACAGATGTTCCTATTTTATCACCTTTAACTGGATGTAAGGGTCATGTACTGAGCCACATTTACACATTATCAAGAATATATACAATGAAATAATAATAATTTGTGATCTCTAAGTTATAATGAACACGTGGGTACAATAAGAAGAAGCAAAATATAGTTGAATGACCCTTTTCTTCCCTGATCATTTACATTTTACTATGAAAGAATTGTATATAAGTCAACATTTTCCTCCTACTCTCAGGCAGACGGTACAGGTGACACAAAACCTTTTATCCTAGAGTAATAACTGCTTTAAACAATAGGATATAATGAAAACTATCTGTAACATGGTCATAATATTTGGCTTTAACCCTCTAAGTGCAATACTTCCTGTGGTTTTAACACTTTTAGCACTTGAAAAAGTGTCACTGTGTGATATTCATTGCGATATTTAAAATTTCTACATTGGATTTTTATTTCTATATTAGACATTTTGTTTCCATTTTATTACCTTATTTTATTTTATCTGATACCACTTAAGCACCTTGGAGCAACAACGCAAATCTTGTTGTGTATGTTATATACAATGACAATAAAGATGATTCCGTTTTTAGATTTTATAATTTAGCTTTTTCCACTTAAACAAAGAGAAACATTTTTCATTATTTATAAATTATGATGCTATTATTTTCCTGGTGTGGATCATGTGAGCTCAAATTGGCTGTATGTAATGATTTTGATACGCCTGCCTCAGACGTTTGGACCTTACTGTGTGTTTCTGTGTGGAGTAATTCTTCTTTTGCGTTCTTTTGGATGAACTCGCTGTAGTATCAGACTGAATTGCATGTAGGGTGTGTTGAGCCGCATTTTGTAATAACAGTGCATTTTGTATTAAACGTCCAAAATGTAATAACGTTTTCATTTCATTTTGTAATAAACTGCCTCATTATGTCATAAGTTATTACATTTTGAGAAGATTATTACAAAATGCAACTTTTTTTATTCTCTAGAAAATGTAATAACATGGTGCATTATGTAATAACAATTCTAAAGTATAGTTTATTTGTTTGTTAATTATATTTTACTTTATTATTATTATTATTGCTGTATTATTATTATTATTGCTGTATTGCTGTATTGAATATTGTTGCACTTTGCGCATGTTCGAAATAAATCATTCAAATCAAATCAAATCAAATCAAATCAAATTAATTTGGGCATGCATTTTAGGTGGAATTTGCCAGAAAACCCTGTTGAGGTTTAAGAGCTTAAACAACATAAGTGTCTTCTGCTTGTTTACAGAGCTGCTGTGACCAGATCATTTATCCACTAACATTCATTTAAAAAAATATGAAATTGCCTCAAAAGGCAACAAAACTTCTATCTCCAAAATATATCCATAATGTCAAATTGTCCTAATGTCTAATATGTCTAATTACCAGCCAAAACATGTTTCCCAAACAGCTCCTTCAGTTTTAATACCACACCAACAAAGCACCTGCTGCTGCAAAATGGAATAAATTATTACATAATGCGGCAACATGTGTTATATATTGTGGCAGTTTATTATAAAATGCAGCTCAACAGTGTGTGTGGTCTTTGTCTTCTGTTCTGGAATATTCTTACCTGCATAGCTGTGACCTCAGCGTTGTGCGCCTCCTCCATCTCTGCGATCTGCCTCTCCAGAGACTCGTTGGCGCCCCTCAGGCTCTCGTTCTCGATGGTCTTGGACTGCAGTTGCCTCCTGAACTCGTTCAGCTCTTCCCTGCTGGCCCTCATGGCCTCATTGCTTCTGGTGGCCTGGTCGCTCAGACTCACAAACTTAGACTTGTACCACTCTTCTGCCGACTGCAGGTTTTTAGACGCGATGGACTCGTACTGTGTCCGGATCTCCTTCAGAGCAGAGGTGAGGTCCGGCTTGGCTAGTTCCAGCTCCACAGAAACCTGCTGTGCCTCCATCATGCTGCTCAGCTCCTGGATTTCTTCATCGTGGACCTTCTTCAGGAAAGAGATTTCGTCCATCAGAGACTCCATTCGACGCTCCAGGTCCAGACGGACGGTGGCTGCATCGTCCACGTCCTTCTTGAACACCCTCAGTGTCTGCTCGGCCTCCTCCCGCATCCCAACCTCTTCATCCAGCTTCACGTTGAGCTTCTGAAATGTAAAAAAAATGAAGAAACAACTGCAGGGTGAAAAGATGGAACAGTTAGAAAAGAATCTTAATGTTTCACTGTGTGATATTTAATTCAGTTCAATTCAATTTTATTTATAAAGCCCTAAATCACAACAAAGTCGTCTCAGAGGGCTTTACAAAAACATAATCAACTACAGAAATACATGAAAAGTCCCAGGCATCCCCTGTCCTTAGACCCTCCTTCTCGGCAAGAAAAAACTTCCAAACCCAGTGGGAAAAAGAAGAAATCTCGAGAAGAACCACATTGAAGGAGAGATCCACTCCCATGGACGGACAGGCTATAGATGAACGTCCATGTATAAATGCAGGAAGGGGGGCTGGTCCAGACAGGCAGGGGCGGTGGTCCGGGGTCACAGGTCAGCACAGGCGAGATACTCCAGATCCTGTCGTCCATGGCACCCGTGCAGGCACTGTCAGGAGAGCCACCACTCCCCCCAGGGGGGGAGGGGGGAAAGGGGACACCAGGTGACTAGTCATGAACGGACTTGGTAAGAAAGATATGTTATAAAAATTACAGAAACAGATGTGAGGAAGAGAAAGAGAAGAAAGAACTCAGTGTCTGTATTTATTTAGTGGCATCTAGTGGTGAAGCTGCAGATGTCACTCTGCTTTCACCTCATCTATCTATCTATCTATCTATCTATCTATCTATCTATCTATCTATCTATCTATCTATCTATCTATCTATCTATCTATCTATCTATCTATCTATCTATCTATCTATCTATCTATCTATCTATCTATCTATCTATCTATCTATCTATCTATCTATCTATCTATCTATGTATCTTTATTTTTATAGCCCATTTTATCCATGGTGCATGGAGCACAATGTGCTTTACATCAGACCCCTCAATTTTCACACAGTTGCTACAGTTTAAAAATGTAGAAATTCTTCTTCTTCATAATTTTTTCTTCTTCTACCTACCTACCTAGTGTTTTTTAATCAGGGGGAAATTAACTCACTGGTGTTGCATTTTAACACTGGACCCCAACGTCTAGGAAATGAATCAGGATCAGCTTCATTGGTTGAGTATGTGAACACAGACAAGGAATTTGGCCTTGGTTTTTCTTAGCTCATGATGTGCAATTTCAACATGAACCCAAACACACTTAAATATAGACCTAATATAAATAAACTTTTGAACAGAGAAGGGGACAACAATTGGTTGAGAATAGGATAAAATAAATTTAAAACATTGGGTAGATCTGAACAGAGATCAGGTCTACTAAAATATGGATTTATGTATATATTTAAATGATGATTTATATTGTAATATATACAGAATGAAAATTATAGCTGTATATAGTGAATAGATGCATACAGAGGCCCAGTCTATTATAAGTGTTTATATATTTATTTAAAACCTTTATAGTAATTGGAGTAGTAGAAATGTGACACATAGTCACATAATGTACTATTGATAACAGAGATTATCTGTAATTTCATTGCACAACCTGCGTAATGACAATAAAGTCTATTCTATTTTATTCTATTCTGAAATGGGACCCTTCTAAATATCTGTAAGTCTTACATTATGTACCTGTAAATTGTAAATTCTCAGTTTTTACAGGACCTCAGTAGAACCTCATATAGTGGTGGACTTTATCAGTCTATATGAACCCAGAACCAGTTTTCAGGAGCAATAATACTTTTATTTGGAACACAAAATATGAATGACTGTAGTTTGTTGGAACTACTTGTAACCATATTGTGGTTATGGTTAATAAAAAAAAAAACATATTTTTTTTAACATTGATAGAATAAAATGTTTAAGTTCCACTGTAGAATCATATTATTATTTTTGTACTCTGTAGGAGACAATGAGCTTTTTAAAAATGTTATTATTATTATTATTATTATTTTTTGTTATTCTGCCACTGTGCCATGCTCAAGGGCACACCAGCCAACAATTTCTCTGACACTTTCTAAGCTGCAACTGCCGCCAAAGTATAAGGCGTGTATTATTTTATTACTCTAACTTGATGCTGAAGACATAAACGAAGGAAAAGGAGTCTAATTGTTTTACAAAATATCACATTACAATGGTTGGCAATACGTTCACTGCTTCTCCTGTAGTTTTTAACATTTTTTTCCTATGTTTTAAAGCAGTGGTTCTCAAATCCAGTCCTTGAGGACCGTGAATCATCCTGCATGTTTTAGAAGTTTCCCTCTTCCAGCACACCTGGTTCAGTTAATAATCATCACCAAGCTCTTATATCTTCAAGGTGTAACGAAAGAGGCAACTATTGAGCAGGGTAGATGCTGTGTGTCATATCCCATAACACTGTGATAAATGTGTTTATCCGAACACTATATTGGAGTGGTACTAGTCTGCCTGCTTATGTATGTAAGCAAAGCAAGAGGGTAGTACGGTGGCCGACAGGGGCAAACGCACCCCATCGACAAAACACTGCAAACACAAGAAAGATGCACAAACCAAAAACACAAACACATGAAACAAATGCAACAGAAGTGAAGCTGCAAGAGAAAAATGCTGCAATAACAGAAATGAAGCAGAAGGAAAAATTTACAAACTCCCAAAACAACTGCAAGAGAGAAACGCTGCAAATTCACTCCACAAAAAAACTGAAATTCACCAAAATAAAACAGGTTCACCAAAATAAAACTGAAGAAGAAGATGAAGACAAAATTGAAGTTCATCAATTTAAGAGGTTAGCGTGAAAAGGTACGTTTCCCTTTGTCTTTTTTAAACCCTTGTCCATAATCTGCTACGATAGAAGAGTAGCAGAGGTACATCGCTAAAATTAGTGACGTACCTATATATGCTGCTCTACACCTTTTCATGCTAATCTCTTAAATTAATGAACTTCAACTTCGCAATACATTATCCCACTTATTCTACGGTTATTACAGTTTATTACTGCTGCTACTCTAACTGATTGGATAAAATAGCCATTACAACGTAGCAAATATTTACTTTCAAAGTGGCCGAACTACCTGCGGAGTGATATGATACCGTGAATCTGAAGTGACAAACCCCGTTGCCATAGGGAGCCTAAGTCTCCGCCCCTTCCGGTCGGTCCACTGGGCCTAAGTTCAGGAAAAATTTAACATAAGAGTGGATGAGGAGAAAATAATTATTTTCTGGTCCACTTTACTTTATGCCCTGAATCACACATTTGCTGTACTTCAATTAAAATCATAACCAATGATGTGCGTTTGGAGTTTCTTTGATATGTGTTTTGTGATTTATTAGCGTGTAAAAATATGTAATTATTTGGACTCTGGACTACATATCAGACGTCACATAGCTGACGTCACAGCAGAATCTTTCCCTGTAAACTTTTCAAAACCGTATACCACCTTTTCTATTTTTCATTTGAAAATGCCTGTGTGCTTTATGCCCCAGTGTAATCACAACACCATTTTCACATGTTCCTTCTACCGCTTCCCAGCTGACGAGAGCTTGTCCCGCATGCTGGCTCTCACTCGACCAACTATCTCTCCCCCGGAGTAGCTGCCATTTTCCACATGCGCCGATTTAAAGTGATTTTCTCAACATTTGATGCTCTTGCCTTCGTCCTGAAAGAAGGAGGTGAAGCTCGTCAAAGTCACAACCATTTTCAAAGAGTTTGATGGTGAAGCTTGGTGGTGACGTCATATTTGTGAGACGAATGTTGTAGTCCATTACTTACTCTCACATAAAACCTAATGTAACTTTGGATGCCTGTCCAAAGTGAGTGCTTTCTCAATGTGGAAATGTATCTTTAAAATTCACAGACATCATATGTGAAAACCGTAGCACATTTCAAACGGGACCAGAAAGTTGCTCTTATCCCTCCATTGACACGCGTTAATTTTTTTAATGGCACTTATTGCCCGGAAATCGACTGGAAATAGAATGGCGTCACATAGGCTCCCTATAAACTGTAATAACCAGCACCCCTCCACCTTTGGAGTCGGGGTGCTGTTCAGCCCCCATCGGGGAATATTTTTCTGATAGTAAATCGTGGACAGTACATTATCCCTTGCTTATTACTGCTATGACTCTAACAGACCGGATAAAATAGGCATTACAACGTAGCAAATATTTACTTTCAAAGTGGCCGAACTACCTGTGGAGTGATACGTAGTGTGACTCTAAAGTGACAAAACCTGTTGCCATTGGCAGTGGGCGTTAATGGCGCAGCGGGCGGTTATCGAAAAAAATCCACCTGCTGACGGCTAGGAACGTCCATTCAAAGTGAATGGCAGCTGTCGTAACGTTCTAGAGGGTTGTAGAATAAGCAAGGGATAATACATGGAGCACGAGTTACTATCGAAAAATATTCCCCGACGGGGCGAACAACACCCCGACGCCGAAATATTTTTTGATAGTAACTCGTGTTCCATGTATTATCCTGCTTATTCTACGGGTTATTACAGTTTATTACTGTCACTACTCTAACAGACTAGTGTTGTGAAATAGGCGGGACAGACAGAAGGGGGGTGCAGAGAGTTTTCGGCAGAGAAAAGAGAAAGAGGGATGTACACAGTCAGGTCGGCGACAGGAGCAGGTGTTGTCCCATTCCTGCAAATAAATACTGAAAACGAAGCTCACTGAAACCACTCCTTGTTTTCTAAAAAACAGCATAGAGGAGTTAACCGAGGGGTAAAATACTTACTACGGCCCTGGAGATTTTGACCCTGATTTCCTGACTACGGTCAGGATAACATCAGGATATGTTAACATTGGATAAGCTAGCAGTTACAACGAAGCTAATATTTACTTTAAAAGTGGCCGAACTACCTGCGGAGTGATATGGTACAGTGAATCTGAAGTGACAAACCCTGTTGCCATGGGCAGCGGGTGTTAACGGCGCAGCGGGCGGTTATCGAAAAAAAAAAAAAAAAAAAAACCGCCCGCTGACGTCATTCAAAGTGAACGGAACGTTCTAGAGGGCAGTAGAATAAGTGAAGTTAGTTGCTGAGTACACAGGCTCATTTTTATCATAGTTTAATGGTGTGTCTTCTCGTCCTCATCAGTGTTTTACCTGCAGCTCATCCTCCAGGTTGTTCCTCTCGATTAGGATGCGGTTCTTGTCCCGGTTCAGCTCCTCCAGCTCTGACCTTAGCTCCCTCATCTCTTGTTGGTACAGTTGAGCCACTCTGGATGGTTCGCTCTGCTTCTGTCGCAGAGTCACCAGCTCAGACTCCAGAAGTTTATTCTGCTGCTCCAGGTGTCGGACTTTATCAATGAACATGGCGAAGCGGTCGTTCAGACCCTGCAGAACACATAGACATGACAAAAACAAACATTTCACTGAGGTTTGAACACCAAACCAACTTTAATTTGACATTTCCTGTACTTCTGTTTAGTGAAAATGTCCAAATAGATTGAGTTTGTGGAAAAAAATAAGGTTTTTTAAAGCGTATTTTAAAGAGTATTTAAAGGTTCTAAATATTTGTTCCACAGTTCAACATACTTCACTGTGTAGATAATTCTACAGGTTTAGAACTGCTTTAAAATGACTTAATTACTGAAAACAAAGTTGATCCTAGGATTGAAAACAAATCAAACCATGAATATGTAAATTATGAGTCCAGAACAATAGTAACAGACACTGATGTACAGATAGACACTTGTTTTTTTATTTTATTTTATTGTCTATGTAGCACTTTGGGATTGTTGAAATGTAATGTGTATTGTAAATTAAATGTATTATTATTATTATTATTATTATTATTATTAGTAGTAGTAGTAGTAGTAGTAGTAGTGTAACCCTTAGTATTATTACAGTATAACTCTCAATGTTCTACATTTGTTTTTGTGATGATCTTCAAATAAATTAATATTTTTCTTCAACCATTTTAAGTCATTTATCACTATTGTCATATTAACCTCTGCATTTAGCTTTTTTAAATCCATTTTTCACAATATTTAATTTGCTGATGATAAATTAAAAGGCTAAAATATAATTTTAAAAAAAGCAAAGAAACTATTTTACCTAAATTAATAAATCTTCTACAGTTATTAAACATAGATGTTTAAGTATTTGATGGTTATGTAACTACAGATCACCTTTGTCACATATCACATTATTTAAGATATTGTTAAATAAGTGTTGATTAGTCCATTTCACCTTACTTTGGATTAAAATGCTGTTCTTTACATCCCAAAATATTCCTCTTTGGCAGTACATAGAATTGGACAGCTTCAAAACTATAAGACCATCAACCAAAAACAACACATTTAAAAAAATTTTCTTTCTCATAATTTCATGTATGATTCCAGTCACTTACTGCATAATATTAACTTCACAACAATTTCTATTTTGTCATAAATATGCATTATATATACAATCATTACAGTGTGAACATTTTCTTACCAATGAATATATATATATATATATATATATATATATATATATATATATATATATATATATATATATATATATATATATATATCACAAAAGTGACAGAAGATGACATATGTTATCTAATGGAGACCCAGATGTCTTAAACCATGAAGAGAGAGAATGTTTAGTTCATATGTTCTGCTCATTTTACTGTTCTTTTGTGATTATATTGGAAGGTTAAAGGATATATATTCAAGGTTAAAATCTGGTGAATTAAGTGCTCAAAAGTCGAAGTCACCTTCATGGTTATAATTCACATAGTTGAACCTGTTTAAATGATAAAATAACCCATTCATCCTCAGTGTCTACAGTCTTGATAAGGCGTAAAAAGGTGCCATTGTTACTGTATAATTACCTGGAGCTGCTCCTTCTCGTTGGTTCTAATGACTTTGAATTCATTATTGGCTACAGAGGTTTGGGCCAAGTCCACAGAGTCCATTGGCATCAGAGAGAAAGAGTTAGAAGCACGGCCGACCCGCCTGTACAGGGCCACGGAGGACGCACTGTTCACCCGTGACGTGGCCCCGGTCCTGAGCCCCGGGGAGCCCCGAGGTGACGCACTGCTCATACGGGAGGAAGAGGCGGAAAACCGGGGGGAATCCCCAAAAATCTTCCGGTAGGACGAAGAAGTATAACGGTCTGTGAAACTCATGTTTTCTCTGAGTCAGAGATAAAACTGTGAGTTAAAGAGCTTTACAGCAGCTTATAAACCCCAGGACGCAGGTGGAACGAACCACTTTACGCACGGCACGGCACGGTTCTTCAGCAATTTGTATAAATGTAGATTGTTTAAGGAGTTTTTATTGTTTGAAGTGAAAAAAGAAGCAAATGTAAAACTTTGTCAGATGTACGCATGACTCTTATGTAGCGTGCGTAAAACTATGCGTAAAAGTGTCCATGGATGATTCCTCTTCATTGTTTCCTCTTTTACACCAGCAGATGGAGTCCTCCTGCAGCACCTGCTAGAAGGATGTGATGAACATGCAGGTACCAAAGTGAAACCTGAGGGATGACAAACCCTCAGTAGTGAGTAAAGGGGTACAATGAAAGACTATTTTAACTATTTTAATTTCCAAGTCACATTATTAAAACCAATTGTCACAAAAGTTGTTTCAATGGTCATTACTTAAATAAATAGTCAGCAATAATTCACATGAAGCTGAGTCAGAGATAATGAATGAAAATGCTTGTTTTATGTTCAGTTACTGATTTATTTTCAGTTTTCTCTTTTTTTTTTGACAGAGCTCAATCAGATTGTTTCTGAACATATGCATGACCAAGATAAGAGGGAAAAAAGCGACAAAACAGTCAATAGACATAAATTGTTTTGATGGAATTTCACCCAAAGTATATAGTCTGTTCTGCTACCATTCTGCTGCTAACACTAGGCTAAAATGGACATTTTGGACAAATGCGTTTAGTGTAGATGTACAGTATTCCCTTCTTTCTTGACTCTGTTTGCTCATGAAAAAATTTGACATTATATATATATATATATATATATATATATATATATATATATATATATATATATATACTTACTCATTCGTCATCTGAACCCTTTGGGCCTAATCCAGCTACAATGGGCAAAGGCAGGGTACACCCTGTATGAGTCGCCAGTTCATCGCAGGGCTGAACCATATATATACATATACACACACACACACACACACACTGTATATAAAATCATGGTTACTACTCCAAAGCAACCCTGTGATCAAACTGATTTTTTTAAAAAAAGTAAGCATTTGACAACCCTTTAGACAAATACATAAGATAAGATAAGATAAGATAAGATAAGATAAGATAAGATAAGATAAGATAAGATAAGATAAGATAAGATAAGATAAGATAAGATAAGATAAGATAAGATAAGATAAGATAAGATAAGATAAGATAAGATAAGATAAGATAAGATAAGATAAGACTTTTTCATCCTACCATGGTGACAAATATCCAGTCCACCAGTTTCAGACAGAAAAAGAAGAAAACAACCACAAAAGTAAAAATATAAGAGAAATGAGAAAAACTTGTGTTTATATAATTCTTAAAATAGAGAACATAAAGAAATAAAAGTAAACATTCTCAGAATATGAACTATAAAATAATTGAAGTTTTAAAAGAAGTTTGCATATTTACATTATGCCAACTTTTTTTTTAAATAATGGTCTTAGTCATTTTTGGATGAAAATGAGTTTTTGTCTTAGTAATGCTAACCATCTTTGGTATAATCGCTTACATTCTCAGCTAAAAGGATCATGCTCTTCATACCCTGGACAATGGCCTACATCAAAATGGTGACTTAGGGTTAGGGTTAAGTTTTTTTGTGTTTTCCTAAAGACCGGAAAAATGATTTAGACTACTATTTTAATAGGGTGATAATTATTTACATCCATTATACACTGTGGAAATATAGGAAAACACCCCATTTATACTGATATAATACAATGTACAAAGGATCATTATTATAAAGAAAGAAAGGTTAGATATAGAGAAAAATTCATTTGCTAACTGACCCTATGGATGATGCAGTTTCCTATCGTCGCCTGTAGAGGGCGACACAAACCAAGAATTATTAACTCAACCTTCCTTTTAAATGACAAGGAATTTTCCGTTTAACAGTCAAATGCAAATATTATGTATGAGTGAAGGAGCTGTGATATGTGAGAAGAAGCAGGTGCAGAGAAGGAGGAAGCAGAGGTCAGGAAAATCTGGAGGACTGACTCCCATACCAGTGTTAGAAAGTCTGTAAACCATTGCTCTAAACAACTACTGAGGAAGAATTACTACACTCCACTTCACTTGACATAAAGATTGTTGATTTTTCTTTTTTTTTTTTGCTTTGAATTCTTACATCTCATTTGCTTTCTTATTTAAAAAAAAAACAAAACAACAGATTTCTATTTTGAAGTTTCAGACTCACTGTCAGTTTCATTCCTATTTCCTGTTACACATGTCCCATAGATATGACACTGAAATAACTACTAATGACAAGAATACTAACCCTGAGAGTATGTTTAACTCACAATCAATACATTTATCAGGTTACTTTATAGTCATTTCATAATTTAGGATTTATTCAGCATCAAAAAGAGACAAATCTATACCACTGAAAAGATTTAAAACTGCATTTAACATATTTTATTTACATGTATTGATGAAATGAGTGGTTAAATATTTTGTGTCAGTGGATGTTTAGGATTTTGAGGATTAAGGTTGAATCCTATGGATTAATTCCAGATGTTAACTAGTCATAGGTTGATTGTCTGTGTTACTGTCATACCAGAGAATATCCAACAAGAACGCCTTATCTTATCTTATCTTGTCTTATCTTATCTTATCTTATCTTATCTTATCTTATCTTATCTTATCTTATCTTATCTTATCTTATCTTATCTTATCTTATCTTATCTTATCTTATCTTATCTTATCTTATCTTATCTTATCTTATCTTATCTTATCTTATCTTATCTTATCTTATCTTATCTTATCTTATCTTATCTTATCTTATCTTATCTTATCTTATCTTATCTTATCTTATCTTATCTTATCTTATCTTATCTTATCTTATCTTCCTCCTCGTGTTTCTCCCCTCATCCACTCGTGGTTTTCCTTTAATTTGCCCCCCCCCCAACCTCTGTGGATTTTCATCTGAATGTGACATCCACAGTCCCGCCCCGCCCCTTTTTCCTTTTATGGTCAGTGGGCGTGACTTCCGCAGTGGAAGAGTCTATTTGCGTCCCTTTAAACCCGCACACAGTGGGTCTGTGGACGGCTGCGTGACTGCTCACCGCTGTGCCCGCTTCCGCACGAGCCCCATTGGCCGCCACCGCGGTGTGGGCGGGACACGCGTGTCTGAGTCAGCTCTGAGTCACCGCACGACACGTCTGTCACACGCAGACCGCCGTTGCCTTCACGGACGCTGGGAATTTCAATTTTAATTTCAATACCCCAGCTCCTGGAGGGGAATACTACCCACAAAGCAAGAGGTGGTTCAGTTTAGGTGGAGGAATGATAAGATCGTTCACACCCACTGCCATCACAGCCCACAACACCTCAATATAATGATTCATTCTTTAGTTTAGTTTATTGAGATGATTAAGAAATGATTAATTCTCCCTGATGATCATTAAAGTTCATCTCTATGAGTATCGCATCCAGGGATTTGGGGGAAAAAAATCACTTTGAATCCCAACATTTCATCACTATAGTATGTATTAATATTGTATTTACAATAGATTTTATGAATAATATGTCATCAGCCTTTTCAGTCTTAACATAACCCACCCTCAGTTGACTTAAAATTAACTTCATTGTTTGTATTTTCTTTATTATGGATATGGATGATGACTGAAAAAACATAAATCTTTAACCTGAAACCTGTTCTGAAGAATAACAGTATTAGCTTTTATTCAATTGATATACAAGTACAAACATAATGTAGTTTTTCTTTGTGGATAGAAGTATTTTTTTACTATTATCAGCAAAGATTGCTGGCATCTGGACTAAACCATAACATGAAATAAAGAGAGGGGTCTTCTGTCAACTCAGGAATTGGACTCCCAAGTGCTTCTGAGCATGTACATGACCACCAAGTATTTACACAGAGAAAAACCCCAACTCAGACATCCCCAGCCAGATGTACAATTGACTTGGATGCTGGACGTAAGTAATACTTTGAAAGTGTATTTATTTTATCGTGCCTTTGACCAGTAAGTATATAAGCAATCACATGCATACAATAGATTAAATATTGATGTTAATAAGTTTTAAGTAACTTTTGTATGATGTGAACGTGATGCACATGAGTTGCCTGGGTGTTATTTTTCATATTAGTTCAACGGATGCAGACAATAGTCTAAATCTAAACACAATATTAGAGAAATAAAAATAGTGAAAAAGAGTCTACCTATAATGGGAGCATTATATGATATCAATAGTAACATTTCCAACATATTTTGATAGAATAATGTGGGATGCCCATTTTTACAGAACAAGAGGGAGACGAGGGAGCAAAAGCTGACTGTATTTTAACCTTTTTTGTCCAAAACAAACAAAAATGAATGCAACTACTGAATAAAATGAATCAAATAGAACACAATTCACACTTGATTGGGATAAAATTAACCTCATTGTTTGTATTTCCTTTATTATGGATATGGATGATGACTGAATAAACCTGTAACCTGAAACCTATTCTGAATAATAACAGTATTAGCTTTTATTTAATTGATATATAAGTACAAATATAATGTATTTTTTCTTTTTGGATGGAAGTATTTTTACTATTATCAGCAAAGAACTTTGGCATCTGGACAGAAACCATAACATGAAATAAGGAGAGGGGGAAATGAGGGAGCAGAGGCCCGCTGGATTTTAATCTTTTTCTGCCAAAAACACAACAAAATTAATGCAACTACTAAATAAAATTAATAAAATACAACACAATTCACACTTGAGTGACTTAAAATTAGCCTCATAGTTTTTATTGTCTTTGTTATAGATATGGCTGATGACTGAATAAATATAAACCTGAAACCTATTCTGAATAATAACAGTATTAGCTTTTTTTCAATTGATACAAGTACAAACATAATGTCATTTTTCTTTTTGGACAGAAGTATATTTCATATAATATCAGCAAAGAATGCTGGCACATGGATCAAACCATAATATGAAATAAGGAGAGGGGGAAATGAGGGAACAGAGGCCCACTGTATTTGAATCTTTGTCTGCCAAAAACAACAAAATTAATGCGATTACTAAATAAAATTAATCTGCCACACTTCAGTGGCACAAAATGTTTTTATTTTCTTTATTATGAATATGGATGACGTCTGTATAAACATAAATGTTAAACTTATTCTGAATGATAACAGTATTTTTTTTCAAGTGATATAAAAGTACAAACACAATGTAGTTTTTCTTTTTGGACAGAAGTATATTTAATAATATCAACAAAGAATGCTGGCACATGGATGAAACCATAATATGAAATAAGGAGAGGGGGAGACGGCGGAGCAGAAGCTGAATTATATTATATTACAATATATTAGTCTTTTTCTGTCAAAAACGAAAAATGAAATTAATAATACTGTCATGTGAAGCATACATTATTCTATATGGATATAAACATACATACAGATCATCATCATCATCATCATCATCATCATCATCATCATCATCATCATCATCATCATCATCATCATCATCATCATCATCATCATCATATCTTGTTGGCCCACTGCCTCAGCCAGTCCAGGGCTTCCTGTTTTGCATTATACAGGTCTCGTTGTGGTGACACGGCATGGACAGACAGCTGAGCTCACATGTCCCCATTTTGACAAGTTATCTCTGGTCCGTCCTACTCCACCCCTGGCTCTGTTCAGGGCAACCCATGTCCTTCTGGACAAGTGAGTGCCATGGGGTAGGGACTTATACACTTGTTCCCCAAAGGTTTTGGAATAATAGAACAGAATAGAATAGAATAGAATAGAATAGAATAGAATAGAATAGAATAGAATAGAATAGAATAGAATAGAACAGAATACAATACAATATAATACAATATAATTCAATATAATGTCTGAAGAGCAGGTAATCAGGAAGGCTGATCCTATTTTGGAAAATTACACCCATCCCCTCCACAGAGAGTTCCAGCTTCTGCCCTCTGGTTCCTGTTTTAAACATCCACTATCCCAGACCAACAGATACAAACACTCATTCATACCCTCTGCTGTCCAGATGCTAAACTCCACCAGAAAACACAGATAGCCATGTATCATTTCTTAAGTATATTACTTTGTGCAGATCTTTACATCTTACTCTATTCATTCACCCCCTCTTAGGTGTTTTAAAATGTTCTTATATGTTATGTGTTTTTAAATTATTCTGTGTCTTTAGTGTAAGTGTGTGTGTGTGTGTGTGTGTGTGTGTGTGTGTGTATGTGTGTAAGGTGTACCACTCTTGCAAACCAATTGCCCATACTGGGACAAATAAAAGCTACTACTACTACAATACAATACACTTTATTGTCATTGCACACTTGTTACAATGAAATTATGCAGGACCCTTCACACCTTAGTACAACACAATACGTATTATAAATAAAACTATAAAAGTATGAAAATACTAGAAAATATGTCATTGTGATATGTGTGTCATTTCACAATGTCATACCCAGTTAAAAACTCCATACTTAATTTAACTTTAAATTTCAAATCACTATTTGGGAATCTATTAATAGCAGCACCAGTAATTAGTCATTATCTAGCTTTATAATTATAGTAGTGATATTTGTGCTGCCTTTTTAAAAATTGAACTGTTTTTTTTTTTTTTTATGGTTGTATCTTGTAAAATTGTAATAATGTTTTAATATTACATTTTACAATATATTTTATAAGAATCATGACTATTTATTATAACATATGCACTTGTGTTTTTTTTTTTTTTTTTTAATTGTGATAATGTTTTTTATTTTGTATTATATTATATTTAGGAACATCTTCATGGGACAACAGATGAAAAATAGCCAATGGTTCCATTCTGGCTTGTTTACACTGCTGTCTTTGTACACAGTTTGTGTTCATTAACTTGCACTGTCCCTCTCAAATAAAATAAATTAAATTGAATTGAATCTCTCGTCGTACATGAGTTTGTTTATGTCCTCCTCTGCCTGCGTGGTTTCCTCTTCCAATTATTGCCTTTTATGCAGAAATACAAGATCCAATAGAACAAACCAGAAGCAGTGGAGATGTTTGAAGATGCTGCCGTTAAATCATAGAAATCCAAATGGACCATATCTGATGAAAAGATGACAAACTCTACTTTACACCAACACCAATAGATTTATATCATAGGGCCATGACATATACACTTACATGACCTGACACTTACTGTTATTTGATATAAGTTATTTGTTAAATGTTTGTTGGCAGTATATTTTGTCCATTTTTAACTTTATTTATATTATTTTGTTTCAACACTAACTGTAACTCATGTGTGATTTGTGCCCCTTTTCTTGGACAAAACGTTCTTGCAAAAGAGATTTTTAATCTCAGTGAGAGTTTCCTGATTAAATAAAGGTTAAATAAAATTAACAAATAAAATATAATTGCATTAGGAGTTCAGTCGTGACGGTACACAAGCAGTTATTCTCTGGTGAATTAACTGGTTTAGTTCAGATTTTCAGTTTTTATACAGACAGTCTTCATTTGTCAAAGGCAAACTCAGTGACATTGCTTATACTTTATTAAAGATGAAAGGTCTTATATTGTGTAAAAAATTTTTTACCCTCTTGACCATGAACAGTAAAGGAATCTTCTTTTATATTAACTTCAGTTAAAGCATTGAAACACCTATACATTATGTTTCTTTGTTTAGTATATGTGACCTATCAGAATCATTCCCAGTTGCTATTTTTACATAATGTTTTTTAATTCCAAATTATTTATTCTGAATAAAATAATTTGAAATTAAAACTATTTCTTTCATGTTTACATGGACATGTTAATTCCGAAGACAGGTTTCCATGGAAATGGGTTTATTCTGCTCTAGTTAATTCACTTAATTCACCATTTTTACACTTGAGGAGTACAGAAGTTAAACAGAAGTACACAGTTCCATATGTTGTCAATCAGTAGCTTCAGTGAACATTTGGGTTGTCAACAGGTCAGCAGTTTGGACCACCAATCTTTCTGTCATCTCGTAGTTAACAATCGATATTGTTGAAAAATGGGCGTGTCAGGACGGCAATATTCCCCAGGCTGTCTTGCTGAAAAGCTACAGTAACTGGGTTGAAGGCTACATAAAGTTTAAGTAGGCTAATAGCACCGCTAGCATATCATCAGTACTGACAGCTATCAGCACGCTAACTATAAAATGGAAAGAATAATCTTCAAATAGCATATAGGATGTAGTGTTATGTAATTACACATTCATATTTTCTTATTTCATCGTGACATTAGGTTGATTAGATGGCTGTTAGCGCTATTTATCATTGATGCTAGTCTGGTAAGCTAAGCTTAATGTGTTAGCTAATGCATTTCAGTGGACATAATGATCCTTATCTCACTGTGAAATATGGACCAGGATCCATCTTTATGTATTTGATCTTGTCACATCCTGTCTCAGTCGGTCACCGTTCCTCCAGATTCTTACCTCTCCTGTCACAACCTTTCACCCACATCAACTCCAGTCACACCTGGCCCGCACCGTGCAGCTGCAAGTCATTGCTGATCTGCATCTATAGAAGCAGTGACGGTGTGGGACCATTCAGTTAGTCACTTCCATAACCAGGGTACTCTACCATTTCCCTTGTCTCCATAACGTGGACAGTTCATTACCAGCATGGACTCTGGCTGATTATTCCAAAGGTTTAGTTTCCTGTCTATGTTGTGTTTTGCTTCTGTTTTTATTAATATTAACTCTGTTCTCCTTTCAGCACCTGGCATTCTGAGTCCTTCTCTTTCACCTCACCCATCATGACAGATCTATTCATGCAGAAGTGCCTTATCTTTGGGGAAACAATGGAAGGTCTGTCCACACTGTAAACCCAGATGTTCAGAATAATTAAATATATTAAGTTGTGATTGTAAATAGTTACATTTTCAGAAATAGTACTATTAACTGAAATGTATTAAGCTGCTGTAACATGTTCTTAAATTCTTCCAATTAAGGGGAACTATTGTGGATGTAAGTGAACATAACTTAAAAACATAGATGAGTCAAAGTATCTTTATTTGTCTCCCTAGGGAGAAATTCGTTTTGGACAGAGGGGTCTGCTGCAGACAGAAAAATTCCACTCACCCTCCTACTCATTACATTCATATCCACAATAATACATTCATTAAGAAACATTAATAAAAAAAACATGTACAATTAATAAAAGCCTAAAAACATAAAAAATAAATAAATAAAAACAATCATAATAACAATAACAAGTTCAACTGAGTGGAATTAAATCATTAAATGCTGAGAAAGATATTCTGTTATTCCTATTGTTTCTAATAATCATTAAGAAAAAAAGTAAAGTAAACTAATGTAGTAGATGATGAAATAATTACAGAACACTCCAAATAACCACCAATATCTATCACACCAAAAAAATTACAATCACAAAAGTCACTTTATTCAGGGGCGGCTGTGGTTCAGTTGGTAGAGCGGGTCGTCCAATGTCAGCTCTGTCTGTCCACGTGTCCAACTGTCCTTGGACAAAGACACTGAACCCTGACTTAGTCTCCCAGTAGGACTGACAGAACCTTAGAATACTAAGTTAATAAGTAATGTTTTAATTTAAGTATACTTTAATAAGCATCTATATTTTAAGTTCTGGAAACTTGTATTTTTTTTTTTTTCAATAATTGAGGCAATCGATTACCTTACATTTTTTGAGTTCTGCTAATTTATTCAGCTTTACAGTGCATGGCTTTGAGGATGTATATTTTGGGATGCAGCAGTGAGGCGCCATTGCCATTAGGAAAGTGTTATGTGTACCAAGTGTACCCCTCAACGTCTGTTGAATGTGAATAAGGCCCATTGGGCTTTAAGAGCTGGAGGTACAGAGGGTTCTGATTGGACGGAACAACCACTTAACATCTGGATGTCTACTGGAAGTAAATGATCTTCCTGTTTTGCATTAGTTTCAACTATCAATGTGTTAGACCAGATACTATATGCGATTTTTGCGCTTATTTTTGTGGTAATTATGAAGCAGCAGCTCGACTGAATCAACCATAGGAATTAAAAAAACTAATGCAGACAGTGCGGAATATGTTTTTCATCGGAACAACACCAGGAGTATGTGTAGAACAACAGGAATAATGTTAAAGAGGAAGTAATTGTTTACATGGCAGAGGAATTAACAACTTCAGGATAAAGATCAGAATAAAGCAGTGACTTTATTCGGAGTTAAGTTAAATTCAAAATGAGGTGTTTACATGATCATCTGAAAGTGGAATTAACTTTTATTCAGAATAAAATTTCCCATGTTAACAGGGTCATTGAGTTGTTACATACGTGTTCATGGCTGAACCATTAGAAAACCTGCAGATACTGTATGTTTGGACAACAACAAAAAAAAGTCCTTTTAACAAACTCATCAAAGGTTGGCTAAAAACAAATTAGACATGCAAGCATTTTAACAATTCTGATTTAATTGTAATTTTAAGTACATTTCATGTGACTTTAAATATTGACATATGCTGTATTCCTATTTATGTGTATATTTGGATGTATGTTTTTATTTTTATTTTTATTTTCACTAATGTATGATTGTATATTGTCATTTTATGCAACCTTACATGTTTATTTTTTATTTTACTTGTTTTTTTTTATCCTTCTTTCTGTCTTTTTTCTCTTGTAAAAGCCTGACTAGGGACTGAATATGAAAACTAACAACACCTATAATCTTCTTATGTGAATCATCAATTACTACAGCAGGTTTGTAACAGGTAAAAGTTATGCTATATAAATTGTATTGTCCCTTTTGAATAAACTTCATAAATTAAATTAAACCAAAAATAAAACATAATGGAGTTAAATACAACTGCTAAGACTTCTACAACATCTGAGTATTGTAGGTCTTACACCTACCAGGGTCGCTGTGGCTCAGTTGATAGAGCGTGTCGTCTAATAATCGAAGGGTCAGTGGTTCAAATCCCACCTCTGGCTGGATGAGTGTGTGTGAATGGAGGAATGTGAGGAATTGTGACGTTCTTTGGGCTGGTGTATAAAACATGCCATATAAATTCATTCTATTTACCTCCTAAAATCAGACTGTTATTAAGATTAATTTATCATTAAATATATTTGAAACCTATATAGAAATTATAATTGCTCTTCAGTGTATCTCAGAAACAGGTGAGAATAAACCTTGTCATCTGAACCCACTTTACCGTCATGGGGGTCAGTGGGGACCTAATCCAGCTGTATGAGTCTCCAGTTCATCTCAGGGCTGAACATATATAGACGAACAATCACTGTCACATTCACACCTATGGACAATTTAGATTAACTAATTCATGTATCAGTGCATGTGTTTGGATGGTGGGAGAAATTACAAATAGCAAACTATGTTATTGGAGGAGCCAATGAGAACTTATTAGTTTTGTGAAACTTGTCAAAATTTGGATTATATAATTAAAAAAAGCTCAATGAAGTTACCCTATTTGGTTCTTTGGCCATCCATGGTAAGTATCCATCCATCCATCCATCCATCCATCCATCCATCCATCCATCCATCCATCCATCCATCCATCCATCCATCCATCCATCCATCCATCCATCCATCCATCCATCCATCCATCCATCCAAGAATGATATAAAAAATACAACAAAAACATAGATGAAAGGGATATGTATTGCTCTCATTTTGTGCAGAAATGACCACAAATGGTCACTTGCTCAATAAAAGGTACAACCCCTTAACGCCTGGTGTTGCAAATATGCAACATATCAACAGATCTATCTATTGTATGTGCTATAATCAAATTAATTATCTCCATTTAATTCAGCATTTTCTTTGTTATATATTTAAGGGTTATATAGTAAAGCTTTTCAGTTATATAATGTAGCTCAAATGTGAAAGTATTTAAAACTTTGTGAACCACTGATACTTCATTATTTCCAACAAATTGTTGTCATTTACTTTAGACAAGACCCCAAACATCTGCTTTTGGGTCTCTTTATTAAAACATAAGATAATGTAGGGAATATATGCACACAGTATTTAAACATTAAATACATCAGGTCAGTATTTAACGTGACGTCCATTTGGGATATAATACATCTTAATATGTCGAGTCAATTGTCTGGAGGTTTTTCTCAAATAATTTCATATTATATTAAAATAAGCTTAATGCAGAACATCCCGTAATCCTATTTTGCATAGTCTTTTTCAATTTTAGAGTAACTTTTGCCAGAATAACAAATATAATAGCAGACTGAGACTTTTGTACAGTACTGAATATCCTACAAAATTCCACAAATAAACTAGTGTGTGTATTTGTATTTAAGCTACTAGTGCAAAAAAAATTATTTTATATTAAAACTGGAACTAATTTTCCCTTTATGTTACACTGTAAACCCAAATGTTCAGAATAATTAAATATATTCAGCTATGACTATTCAGATTTTCAGAAATAGTACTACTAACTCAAATGTATTCAGTTACTGTCACATGTTCTTCTTTTTAACTTCTTTTTTTTTATTAAGGGGAACTATTGTGGATATAAGTGAACATAACTTAAAAACATTTGAGGTTCAACTGAGTGGAATTAAGTCATTAAATGCTGAGAATGATGTTGTTCTGTTATTTCTATTGTTTCAAATAAGGATGATTGAAAAAATAAACTTAACTGATGTATATAATTTTAGAACACTGCAAATAACCACCAATATCTATCACACCAAAAAAATTACAATCACAAAACACAGTAACTTTTTTCAGGGGCGGCTGTGGTTCAGTTGGTAGAGCGGGTCGTCCAATGACTGAAGGGTCAGAGGTTTGTGTCCTGGCTCTGTCTGTCCACATGTCCAATTGTCCTTGGACAAAGACACTGAACCCTGCCTTAGTCTCCCAGTAGGACTGACAGAACCTTAGAATACTAAGTTAATAAGTAATGTTTTAATTTAAGTATACTTTAATAAGCATCTATATTTTAAGTTCTGGAAACTTGTATTTTTAGCTCAAACAGACTACTGTTTGAGCTACTACCATCCTGTCCGTCGTCGTCATTGTTGTCCTCAATTCTCAACAGATTTCACTTGTGATTGATTCATTAGATAGATCGAATCATTAGACACAACATGTATCACTTTGTCAAAATTTGCCTTTGTAAACAATTTGTTTACAACTTTGTTTATTTTTTTCAGTCTGTCACTAAAACACTCAATTCTCAACAGATTTAAATTCTGATTTTATGATCTATTGAATGACTCCCTTTTGTTGATAGCAGGACATCACAGCTGTGAGGTCCAGATGAGCACAGGGACGTTGGCACTATCTTTTAAATCCATCAACTTAAAATAATTGAGGCAATCGATTGCCTTACATTTTTGGAGTTCTGCTAACTTATTTGGGTTTATTTTCACATTTGACCTCTGTTTTTGTATTAATAATATGATTATTTCATGGGCTGCATGCTGTTTCATTCTTTGGATAGCACTGTGAGCTGTCTTTCACGAATGACAGATGTTATGTAGATTTGTACTCTGGTAGAACTATATATATATATATATACATATATATATATATATATATATATATATATATATATATATATATAAATATGGCAAAAGTAAAAGCTTCACTGTAGTAAAAGTGGAAAAAAAAGACAAGCATGTAAATACAAAAAGGGAGAACATTTTCATTGATGGCTTTGATGCAAAGAAAACCGGACTTCATATTATATGAAAAAAATAATGTGGAAATAACATTCTATGAACTTGCTTTTCAATGTTAGCTGCAGGATTCAACACATTATGAAGCTTTTTCCTGTACACTGTAGTCTATCTTTTCCATCATCCTCATCTTATTACCTGGTTTTTCCTTGAACACTGTATTTCAACTCACAAAAAGCAGAAACTACAAATTGTATTACATCTGTTATCTGATTTTTTCCTGTTTTTCGTGTTTTTCAAGTGTTATATTCAATCCAAGATTTTACAAAGCACTTTACATTACTACATCCACCTCAATACTTTTTAATTATTCTACGTACAATATGATATTTACAACATAATTGTATTTTTTTTGTTTAAATTGTGTAAGATAATAATAGTTTTATCTATATATCTTGTACCACAGTGTTGTTTTATTTAGTCATTATGTATTTTGTTATGTTGTTTTATCTTCACTAATTAATCTACCAAGACGCATCTTTTCTAAGTATTATTCCAACCTGGTCTTGATTTTGAGAAAACACAATCAAGCTGCTAAACAATTTCCCTTAAAACTGAATAAATGAGCCTGTTTTTGTAGAATGTACAGATATTTTACAGACTCAGGAACAGCTTTAAGAACAGAGAAATAATACATACACTTGTACCAGTTTGCCATGTGCAATAAATAATATACAAGGCAATACTTTACTTGGGTTTTTTTCTGCACATAATGTTCATTTTACTCCATATATTTTAATAATATTGCACATTGTGATCGATATATATTACATTCTGTGTATATGTGATTATTTCTGGACTGGAGTGGGACAATTCTCCTGTTCATATTATCTTTTTTAATATATAATTTGTGTTAAAATGTTGGATGTGAAAGAATTATGTTGTCATAAAATAAATACGAAGTTACAGTAAAAATGAAAAGGATGAGTTGACTGGAACAAATAATTATTAATGACTAATATTTTTCTACTTATTATTATGTGAATAAACAAAAGTCAGAATTCAAACCTTTTATCTCAGACTTTTGACTTTAATCTCAGAACAGCAAAGACAACAATAAAAAATAATCTGGTTTATAATAAAAATGATCTGAATTTTCACTGTTTTAATTTTGAAATTATTATTATCATTCTCAGAATTCTGACATTTAAGTTAGAATTCTAGAAAAAAAATCAGATTCGAGACCACTTTCCTCTGCCCGCCAGATCATTATGAACATGAAAAAAATCTCATATATATACAGTATATATATATATATATATATATATATATATATATATATATATATATATATATATATATATAAAATCAATAATCAATGTATACTATGTATTTCATATAAACTAGGGAAGTGAGTTTTGGTCGAATATCGAATGTGTTTCCCCCCCTCCCCCACCACCATGTGTGCCCTCACCCCCACACATGCAGTGGCAGAGTAAAAGAGGTAACCAAACGTTTACTGAATAAACAAGAATATTATGAACCTCACAACAACAACATGTTGACCTTCCCTGAGCAATCCATCTCATCTTCTGTATGAAACAAGTAAAAGACTTTTAATTTTGAGATTGCAATAACCGCAGCCAACCCTATATTTAATTTAACTCAAAGCAGAACCAGGTGAAACAGCTGATTTCAGCTACAATGTTAAAAGGCTTTAACAACAATAGTCACATGAATCTACACCAGGTTTTATACTTAAAAAAATTAACATGTCCACATGGTCAGGGTGGACGTATTCACAATTAATCCAGGTGCTGAGAACATGCGCTCTGACGGCACATACGTTGCAGACACAGAGGTACATACGTACTCTGCTTTATTTCTGTTATTGCAACATTTTCTCTTGCATTTGTTTTGTGTGTTTGTGTTTTTGGTTGTGCATCTTTCTTGTGTTTGCAGCGTTTTGTCGATGTGGTGAATTTGCCACCATATAATGCAGCATTCTTTCCAAGTGAAACACAGTACATGTAATTCAACATAAAAAAACCCAATTATATATATATATATATATATATATATATATATATATGTATATATATGTAGTGCGCCACAAATATTCAAAAATCATGTCCCATCCCTGCATCATCTGCAATTTATAATGAGGTTATCAGCTCAAAAATAAATTATTTTTATAAGGCTTGTTTTTATAGGCTGAGCATTGTAGTGAGTGAGCTCTGTCAAAAAAGTATTTTTTGATTTACTGTCTTGCAATTATGGACACTGGAACCAGACCAAAAAGAAAAATGACAGAAGAGCAGAAGAAAGCAAAACAGGAGCGTTACCCAACACTGACCAAAACCAGGATGAACATGACCAGTGCTTTTAACCAATGGAGAGAATTAAGAGGTTTTAAAGGAATGAAGGCTGATGAACAGGTACACTATGCTTCATTCCTTTCTACATTTTCTACATTCCTTTCTACATTTTAATATTGTGGCTGTCGATAGCTTAGTCAAACATTAGCCTCTTTAGCATTAGCCACAGGGCTAGCTGTTAGCCGTTCACTCACGGTTGCTGACTTTCCCCTGTAAGTGGCTTTGGATAAAAGTGTATTCCAAATGCATAATTAATACAGCGCTGTTAGGATGCACGTGGTGTTTAAAAAAATAAATGTATAGTTCTTTGAAAGATATGCTCTTGATCCGTGAGCATCCAAATGCACGTCAGTTTCAGTTATGACATTATGACAGTTGTTGCTAATACTTATGGGAAACAGAGGTGTCTCAGAAAACACCACAGATTCCCATCAAAGGTGTCGCTGTTACTCACTTAACCCTGAACCTGTGGTCAGTACAACAATAATAAAAGAAAAAAAAAATGAAAACAGTCAGAAATTTGGTTATAATCTTAGAATTTTGAGGAAAAACTCAAAATTCTTCCGTTCCCCCTGACTTTAATCTCGGGGCAATAAAATAAATAAATAAATAAATAAATAAATAAATAAATAAATAAATAAATAAAACTGAATTCTGAGGGGAAAAGTCAGAATTCTGATTTTTTCCCCCCCCTTAAAATTCTATATTTTTTTTCTCAGAATATGAATGAAAATAGAAAATATTTACATAGAATACTGGATATTAATTTATTTTTACCCAGTCGCCATAATCCTGTTCTGTAGAAAACATAGTCAAATTTGATCTCAGTTGGAGTCTCCACTGTCTCCAGTGGTGCTCCATGGCAGCAGGTCTTATTTACTATCCATGTGTCGACACGTGAATGCAGCATCTGACTGGCTGCTCCTACATGATCTGTGACATTGGGAACGTTGGACTGACTCTGTACTCGGTCCATCAGTTTTAGATCCATTAAAAACCACACATTCAGACACAAGCTCTGTCCTCTGTGTGTGGTGAAGGACCTGCACATCCAGTTCCTCCAGACCTTTTTATTTTTCACTTTAACACCGTGCTGGACGGATCTGCCACACAGGGTGAGTGTCTGAAACTGCATCTTCAACTCTTCTGCATCTTATCAGTCTCTGTGCCACTGCAAACACATACAAAGTAAGAAAGAAGAAAGTAGACATCTGACCTGTAAACAAATGCTAGTTAATGTAGCCAATGAATGGATAAGTCTCCACCAGCCAACGCTTTCACGGGAGGAAAAGCGCAGCGTGGAATTCCCATTACGCACTATCGTATTACGCATGAAAAGTGCAGCGCCAAACCTCGCTTAAAATATAGCGATTTTAGTACGTGTTGGTCATTTTTGCTATTTTACACCCACCTTTTAAAAGAAATGCATGTATTTTCATCATGACTCGAGTTTGTTCTTTAAATCGGCTTGTATTTGATTTCTAAAACATGATGCGTTTTTAGGCAATTAAGGAAATATGACTAACTAGATTGCAATCTGATTAAAATAAGTGGCTCGATGTGATATAAAAGAAGTTGATTTTATTTTGCATGTTCATTAGACGTTGCAAAACTTTGGGAAAGTCCTTGGAGTCTGTTGTGATGTGACAGCAAGTGGAGTTTTAAGTGTATCTAGTCGCCTGTCTGAATTATATAACCAAGTTGTCTTTAAGCTCACACACTCCATCACTGGCTGACAGACACATCCTGATCTGAGCTGCAGCACAGTGGAGCACAGTGTCCCCACGGATCTGCACAATTACACTGAAGTGAATGCAACTAAGTACATTTGAAGCTCTTCTCTGCAGCTTCAAGGCAAATATTGTAGTTTTTCCATCACCTTCTATTCGCTTGACAGCTTTACACTCTCACCACCTTTTCCTTTCCAGTGAAAACTATGTCTATACTATAACATGCAATTTGTTTTATGTTTGTGATAAACTGGTGAAGTGTATTTTCTACCTTCTTAACCTATACAAGGTTCAGTATATAGATGAGGGGCTTTTAGGGTTAACATAGGTCCCACTTTCTACCTACTTATTTGCATTTTACTCTGTTTTATTGTTTGTTTTATACTTTCCTGTTTGCTGGAGGGTGTCCCAAGAAAGGTGCCTATAAATAAAATGTATTATTATTTACAGGGGAACATAGTTGACAGGTAGACTTGTCAATTTAGCTGTTTATAGGCCTAAAATCAATATAATCATAACACCACATGGCAGTTTTTTTGCAGAAAGGTTCTTCTAAATATTTATATATGGCGAGAGAGACAGAGAAAGAAAGAGAGAGTAATTTATATATATATATTTATATATATATATATATATATATATATATATATATATATATATATATATATATATATATATATATATATATATATATATATATATATATATATATATATATATATTCCAAGATCCTGTGGGACTTCCAGATCCAGACTGACAAGATGGTGATGGCCAATCAGCCTGACATAGTGGTGGTGGATAAACATGAGAAGACAGTGGTGGTGATAGATGTAGCAGTCCCCAGTGATAGCAACATCAGAAAGAAAGAACATGAGAAGCTTGAGAAATACCAAGGGCTGAAAGAGGAGTTAGAGAAAATGTGGAGTGTGAAGACAACAGTGGTACCAGTAGTGATCGGAGCATTAGGGGCAGTGACCCCCAAGCTGGGAGAATGGCTCCAGCAGATACCAGGAACAACATCAGAGATCTCTGTACAAAAGAGCGCATTGCTAGGAACAGCTAAGATCCTGCGCAGAACCCTCAGGCTCCCAGGCCTCTGGTAGAGGACCCGAGTCTGAAGGAGACACCGCCCACGTGGGGCGAGAGGAACATTTTATATATATATCTATATATATATATATATATATAGATATATATATATAAAAATCTTTTTATTGGACTTTTTTGTACACACATGCCAATATCTGATATGTATAATGTTTCCAGGAATATTGACACCAACAACAGTTTTAATCTAAGCCAGAACAGCTTCTATTAATCAAACATAATTAACCATTATCTTGTCCCACCCACTGTTAAGAGAACAAATTTAATAAAACAGAATACAAAGAAATATTAAAAAACTACAAACAACAACACACGATGAGAACTACTGGATTGACACATAAAATAAATTAAATTAAAACAAGTGTTGCCAGGCTTGACAAACCCCGCCCCATGCAAATATTTTACCTGAATTGTCTTATCTCTTATTATTATGAAAACATATTTTTGGTAATCTTGACCTTTGACCTACATTCACTATCATTCAATGGGATCTAATCTGGACCACTTTACACCATTCCTGAAAATTTCATGGACATTGGTATGGTAGTTTTTACATAAAGTTGCTGAAAATCAAACAAACAAACAAAGAAACAACATTTTATTATATTTTATAGTTTTTTTTTTTATTCTAGTCGGACTCTTACTCTACCACTAACCGTCAGTTAGCATTAGTTAGCTCAAACTGCTATTTGGTTTTCCTCATGTCCTTGACTTTAATTTGGTAAATATATCCATAGATCAGACCTGGGCAAAATAAGGCCCCATAGCCGGCTCTAACCGGCCCACATGAGGTCAGTTGCAAATTAGATGTCAATGCAAATATATATTATACAGCTTTTATTTCATAGAATCTACTAAATTAATGTCTTTCCACACGTACTTTCCACACTCAATATAAGACTTATGCATTGATTGGTTTGTTGGTCAGTTTCAGTCCATTCATATGTCAGCTAATGCAAAAAAAAGAAACAAAAAAGATTAAGGATGCAGAGATTTTAACATGACATGGACTTCTAAGTATTTCTTAAGTGAAGTCAGAAAAGGAGCTGAAATACAATACAAATCTGCATTTAGGATTTTTCATGTAAAGTTAATATGGAGCTGGTTTTGTACATTTTCACAAATGTTTTTGTGAATATTCATTAAATAGTTGTATTATGTGCTCTATATTTTCACTGTATCATTGTATTGTTTCATTTACTGTTTTTTTTAAGACATATATTGAGCAGAGCTACAGGTGAATTAATAACTGTCAACATTTCTCATGTGCCTCCATAGGAAACTTAATTACCCACCCCTGCCTTAGATGAAGTTCCTGTAGCTTTATTTTTCTCCAGTTTTCTGTCCACTTCTCTGAGGTAAATGTCAAACATTGCCATCACACCTCCTCTTATGTTTACAACCTTTAGTGTTTACCCCCCCAAGCCTTGTTTTCCTTTCAAGAAAAAGGCCATGTCCATGTGAAAAAGGCAAATTGAGGCTGTGTCCAAAATCACTCCCTGATCCCTATATAGTGCATTATATATGGACCACGACATGTTGTAGATGTGTCTGACTCTTTAGTAAACTATTCATAATCACTATATAGTGCACTCAATGTATCCTACAATCCACCACAAAATGTAATGGACATTCGATGGTCACTAACCAAAGCACGATATCCCATCAGGCATTGCACAAATTGAAAAATGGCCAAAGGACGGGGAGATTTATGATTAAAAGAAACATGGACAGATTAAGATTGGACGGTAACAGTAATGGTAAAAGTTAAGTCTGGATGACAGGCGCTAGACAGGAGTTATTTAACAGTTAATAACAGTAAAATAGTCATGAGCCAAGTTTATATAATTTTTTGTCATTTTATTGCACAGACAGTACATTTTTTTTAATGTTGTGAGAGACGACAGTGTTAGATTTTAATTGTTTGACGGTGATGATGCAATTAAACAGCGACGTAGTAGTGTCCGAAAATGTTTCAATTGAGGTCACGATGTAGTTCACTACATTTATTTCCCTGTGTAGGGAGTAGGGGGTGATTCTCAAGTTTGATATGAGTTAAGGTTGCTCTAAGTCACAGGTGTCAAACTCCAGTCCTCGAGGGCCGGTGTCCTGCATGTTTTAGATATTTCCCTCTTCCATGTGATTCAGTTTAAGTTGAAATAATCACAACAGTTTTTGACAAATTTGACAAATTGTATCTGTGTTAGAGGAAACCAAAAAAAAAAATTCCCATTACAAAAACAACTCTGAAGGAAGTGTGTTACGTCCAGATCACATGACCTGATGCACATGATGTCATTTCGAATTCACTTGTCGAACTGTGTCTTCCTGAACCTATGTCTTGGTTTGCTGTTGCTTATCTTGGCCAGGACTCCGTTGTAAAAGGTTAAATAAAGGTGAAATTTAAAATAGGAAATAAAATAAGTACGTCCTGAAGAAAACACTGGCAACACTTTATGTATGTTTTGTCTCATATTTAATATAAAGTAATGTGTGAGTTAAATGTGTCCACAGTGTTACTGTCCATAGTGTTACTTCGTTGCCTTAGATCAGGAGTGTCACACTGTGGTCCTCGAGGGCCGGTGTCCTGCATGTTTTAGATCTTTCCCTCTTCTATTACACCTGGAGGCCATTGCATCATTATCAGTCTGATGAGGAGCTGATTATTAACTCTTTAAGTGTCAGCGCTGATTCTGAATGGATGATTTAGTTTAAATATTCAGAAAAATTCAACTATTTTCCTTTTAGTTTTGTGCATGGAAAGGGTACCAAAAAGCAAAATTTTTATTTTATTTTACTTAACCATTTTTTAAAGGCAAAATTAAAATTGCTGGGACCAAATTTCAATACTAGTTTTCTTCTTTCGTAATTTTTTTTTTCAAAATTTTCCACATTATTTGTGATTTTGTAAATATTTAGTAGTTTTTGTTACTCATTTTTTCATTTTTCTACATTTTAAATTTTTTTTAATGATAATATTGTTCTTTGATTTTCTACCATTTGTGTAACTTTGCTCATGTTACCAATTATTTTGTTAGTTGTCAGGAGTTAAAGGGTTAATCCTTTATCAGGCAAGTGACTATTTTTGGTAATTTCCTCAAACATTAAATATGAAGTCACTCCCATGCCTCAGTGAAGTGCAGGAGATTGTTAGTTTTTTACAACATTACATTGTGACTCAAGAGACTCTTGATCTTTTGAAGCTGAAAATAATGAAAATGAGTGATTTTTGTCAGTTTATGATCTTATAACACTTGTTTTATTGCACGTGTTAATTTTTTAGAAAGTGCTGCTCAGGCAAGAAAAGGGAGATGATAATGTCTAATGTCACATAATAAAATGTCGAATTGAGTATTTCAATAAATGCCCTTTAAAGAGTTAATAAAAGGAACACAATCAAATATGTTTGGAATAAGCTCATTTTATTATTGATTAGTTAATGTGAAGGTGGTAGTTGTTAATTTTGGATGTTATTTAGTTGATGTTTCAGTATTTATAGTAATTTATTTATTTTTTGTTAATCATTTATTAATAAATTTTTGTTTCCGTAATAAAATAATTATGGAATTTTAAAGATATGATCATAATGAATATAAAAACCATTATTTATTTAATTAATTAAACTTTTAATAAATATATAAGTGAGATAAATGGACTTCAAAAGTCCCTCAATTATATATTGAAACACTGGCTTTTGTAAAACTCTTGGATTCTTTATCTTTTTACTGATCTGACCCAGTTTAGATTACATTGGTCTGTATGTGGAACTTGAACTAAAATGATTTATACCTTCAGTGTCATTTTTGCATTTCACAAATTCACCCCCTGCACACACTTTGAGTATGCGATAATAGAAAAGTACTATATAAAAATCGAAATTATTATTATTATTATTATTATTATTATTATTATTATTATTATTAATAATAAATTGTCTCACAGGTCAGACTGGAGCTGTTGGGGGGCCATATTTGGTCCCTGGGCCACATGTTTGAGACCTCATCTCTATATTGTTAGTGAATGTGTGAGTGGATGGATGTTTTTTCAGCCTTGGCGACCTGTCTAGTACATACGCCAGTTTCATACGATAAGTGGGATAATCTACAGAACGACACTCATTATTGTTAATTAAACTTCAGCACATTGATACAGGATGATTATTCTGCAGCGATGACTGTCTCACTCTACATTATCCTGCTCATCACAGGTCTATTTACTTAGGAGATCAATAATTTGCAGAAGTGGAAAAAGTCTGTGCACTCTGTACTGCCGTAGAAATACAGAGACAGCGGTAAAAGCACTGTTCCAGCAAGAAGCAGTTATTAAAATTAACCGATATGTACTCAAAGTATAAAAGTGAAGCTGGCTGTTTCTATGCAAATATTATTTATCTTTACTGAGGGCTGGATGATCTGTCAAAAAGATCATATCACAATCTTATAAAATATAGGCAGGGTTAATAATAAACATACCTTTCATATAAAAACTTTACCCCAAAGTGCTTCACATTGATTAAAAATTAAAATACAATTTTAAGACAAGGGTGAAATAAGAGATACATTAAGATTTGATCGCACAAAATGTACAAGATAAACTGATTATACATACATTATAAAATTTCAATAAAATGAATAAGAAATACATTAAGATTTGATTACACACAAAATATAAAGAATATACAGAATAAATAACTTACAGTCAAATTAAGTTGTTTTATAAAGTGTTCTGCTCTTTTAGTATCATTTTAAGACTGAAATTTACAATAATATGACAATATCTGAATGAAATGGTTTCTTTAATTATGTAGATAGTAACAGCCTGTTGAGTTTTATAGTGAAGAATTTAGATTTTTTTCATTAAAATAACTGTGTCGAGTCAGAGGTCAGACCCAGAGCTGATACACTTATGGGAATTTCTTCAACAAAACAATACATTACACAAATTTAATGCAAGTTTAATGTTGACTAAAATCAGACATATTAGAGCAGATGCAATAGTGAACTCACTGGCCTATTGACATCTACTAGTAACAATAATACAACTGAAATATATACTTTCAATGAGATAATCTGTACTTCTGATCTAATCCTAACCTCACATCATTAATATATTTATTAATAAAACAATTTAAAGATTAATAGAGCATGACGACTACTATACCTTTCTAACTAGGTGAAGCAAGTTACAGGACATACTGAATATTAACTTCACAGAAACATCAAGACATAATGACTTTACTTTTCTTTAATTTTCTTCTAGAAATAATCAAAAACGGTAAATAACTGCCTGCTTTCTATGCTTTAGTTGTACTTTAATCATACCAGGCATTAAAATGAACAAGAAATTGAAAACAGGGGTGATCTAAAGATGATTTCTGTGACTGTATTGGCCATTTTATTAATTCACAGTGTAATTATTTGTGCATTTTTGTCTCTAGTAACCCTAGAAAGAGAGTAAAGATGATAGATTTGTGTACTTTGACCTGGCCTGAATGAATCGGCCGCAGTCAAATGGCCATAGGGCTGAGGGAACTTTGTCAACGGGATTACCAGGCTTCTAATTTAGCAGCTAATCCAGATTAAGGTGGCATGGTCGTCTGTGTTCCCAGACGCTGCAGCTTCTCTGGCAAACAGAATCAGCATCCGTCCAGTGGCCACCGTCTTCAGCCAAACAGCAGGAGGATGCATTCAGGGTCCTAAACTATAGACAGGAATACAGATGGACAATGGACTTTGATATGTAATGACACTGACAGCACCTCTTATCAATATCATTTATGGATTTATTGATTGTAATAATCTGTTCCCAATATCAGTGTGACATTATGGTTGATAGCTGATATTGATGTTATTTTCACATTCTTTATTATTATTATTATTTTATTTTTATTCATCGGACCTTTATTTTATTAAACCCTGGGTTATTTGTTTCCAGTGGGAATCATTTCAATGTAACACAAAAGAATGGATTAGCAGATAAAGTGTGAAAAGCTAATTCTTACCAAGTGTATTTTTTTCCTCAAAATATGTCATCACACTTAAAATAAGACATAATCAGCAAAAGAGTAAGTTTTCAGTGAGATACAAAGAACTTAATTGTAGACAATAGATTTGGAAAATCTTATTTCAAGAAATCTTATCAAGAACATTCTCTTTTTTTTCTTAATTCAAGCAATAAAAAAATTGCCAATGGGACAAATGAAAATTTCTTACTGGTATGATTTCCTGACATAAGATTTTCAACATCTATTATCAAAAAATGACTTATTATATTGCACTGAAAATTTAGATATAAGAACTAATGCATTAATCCCTTAATTTTTTTAATCTCTTGACAGCACTAGTACAAATATATTGAAATCAAATTGTGTGACATTGCAGTGATTTGACAGTAATACATTAAAGCTGTTTTTCCATCATTTTTTCATGAATATTAATGTGTTCTCCATTGTTATTGAATACATTGTGTGTTGGTTCTATTTTTAAAAAACATCTGGATTGTTTTGTTTCCAGCTGTTTTTTCACGGTAGAAAAATGACTTGAGGTCAAACAATAGAGTTTACCGGTACTTCCTCATACATGTCCATGACGCAGTGATGAGGCGTCTCTGATTGGCTCAGAATGCGTGAAGGAACACTCCCCCCTCCCCTCTCGCTCTGTATGTGTTTACCTTTACCAGAGTAGCATCTAGCTAGGTTTTGTGCCGTTGTTTGTTCAGAAAAACATGCAGGGAAAAAACAAGACTTTCTTTCCACAGAGAGCACATGAACCAGTTTGATCCACCATTTTTTTCCCAGTTTGTGCAGCAGCTACTGTGGCACTGTCATCTCTTGTAGATGCTAATGCTAATGCTACTTCAGATTCGCTGCAATAGAGGATGTGAGATGTCAGATGGACCGGCCGTCAGATGGACCGGCTTTTTCTGGGTCCCTTGTTCCTCTTGTTGTTTTCGGTGAATGCGGTATGCGGCCACTTTCAAAGGCAGCATGTGTTGGTAAGTCGGGGTGACCCATCAGATTCCAAAAGGAGCGTGGAAAAGTGGTTTTCAGCAGAGTGACACCTTTAAGGCAGTGGTTCCAAACCCTGGTCCTATACGAAATGGTATTGTATGCTCTTCCAGCACATCAGACAGTCATTATCAGTCTTCTGCAGAGCTGGATGATAGGCTGGTCATTTGAATCAGGTGTGTTAGAAGAGTGAAACATCTAAAACATGCGGGATAGCAGCTCCTCAAGCATCAGGGTTAAAGGGGACGTATCATACAAAATGCACGTTTTCATGTTTTTCCAACACAAATATGTGTTTTGTGTGTGTGTGTGTGTGTGTGTGTGTGAGGAGACCCTTAAATTACGAAGTACAGTACAGTAATGATATGAACTGACTAAAACAATAGAATCCATGAATATCCATAAAACAGCTGTAGAAGAACTGTCCACTGTAGTGACCAGTCTGCATCAAAGGGTGAAATTATGAACAAAAAACATCCATTCTCCTTTTCTTCTGATCCATTTCTTGTTGTAGGGGGATGAAAACACTCTATTTGGTAATTTCTATGCTTTGTACGTCACACACACAGATTCATTTGAATACCCCACCCCATCCCACCCCACCAGCTCAGCTCCACCATATCCTAGTGTGCATCCAGTGTGTTGGGGTCTGAGCCCTGGTCTGACCCAGTGTAGCAACTCATAGCGTAATAACAGCTCATAATGTACTAACATAAATGTAATAAACGTTCAGAATGTAATAATTGACTCATAACGTAATCAAATCATGAGCACATTCCATGTCAAATCACCCAATTTTTTTGGACAAATTTAACCTTACCCCCTCAGATTTTGCTGAAACATTGTCCTAGGGGTAAGTCTGGTAGGAATAGATGATTCTTCAATTTTCATGTTAATCGGACCAACCGTTTCCGAGATATGGCCGGCAACATTCTACCGATTGTAGCGTTTTTTGCCGTGGCCACCATTATTAAAACTACAATAATTTCTGAACTACTGGTCCAATTTTCATGAAATATATGTCATTCTGTCAGAAACCTTTTAAGGAATCCAAATCTGAAATCAAATTCAACATCGGACCAAGTTTTCATGTAATGACCTTGAAATAAATGATTTGACCTTGAATTTGACCTTGTGGATCACATGACCTTGACATAAATTTTTGTCTTTTCATAGCTCTTCATAATCTGCAAATAATATGCAAAAATCACAGGTGTAATCATCATCATAGAATCATCTTTTCCTGCCAGACTTACCCTTAGGATGTAATAATAATGTCATTTATTACATTATGAGCTCAGCTATATAGTAACTAGACATTAGTAATGTCACTAGGCATAATTTATTAACGGTGTTTATTTAGATTGGTAGTCCTGGTGTGTGTCCGGTGCATTGGGGTCTGAGCCCTGGTCGCTGTGCGTGCGTCTGGGTTTGCAGTTGGTCTGACCCAGGCTGATGGGATGGGCTGATCTGTGGGTGACACCGTGACTGTGGTGTCGTGGTTCGTCTGGTCGGCCCAAACAAACCAGACCTGAAGGCACCAGGGCCGTAAAACTCAGCACTTTGATTCTCTCCAGCTGATTTTATTTCATCTGTGTCTTTGTCTCTTTTTCTCTGCCTCAACTTTTTCAGGTTCCATTTCTTTCTCTTCTTCTCCTGCAGAATAGAGGGGCGGAGTCAACTGTGGCGCATTTGCATGAAAACATGAGGCACTAAAACTTGAGTCTTTTTAAAAGAGGCTGCATCAATGTTGTATTTTAACCAAAACATAATAATAATAATAATAATGGATTAGATTTATATAGCGCTTTTCAAGGCACCCAAAGCGCTTCACATTAGTGTTCCATTATTCATTCACTCTCACATGCTCCGTCTGGTGGTGGTAAACTACATATGTAGTCACAGTTGCCCTGGAGCAGACTGACAGAAGCGTGGCTGCCATTTCGCGCCTACGGCCCCTCTGACGACCCAACATTCATACTCATTCATACACCAGTGTGAGTGACACTGGAGGCAAGGAGGGTAAAGTGTCTTGCCCAAGGACACAACGGACTGACTAGGACAGAGCGGGAATCGAACTGCCAACCCTTCGGTCAATGGACGACCCGCTCTCCCAACTGAGCCATGGCCGTTAAACATGTGACAGAGACTGAGACACTAGTGAACTGTGGGTATGATGCGTATGATATGTCCCCCTTTAAGAACCACTGCATTATGGGACAAATGACAGAAAGACAGGGAAGAAAGTACTAGCTGTTCAAGTACAAAGAGACGTGAGTTTTCAGGAACTACGCTGTCTTGGTATGTTCTTGTTAAGCCCATACTCTCTGTTCTGCTCGTCTGGTCTTCAACTGTTAGCTTGTTTTAGATATGTGTCCATTTAAGTACTTGTTGCGGTTGTGTTCTGTTGATTTAGCATAAAGCTGGTGTTCTTCTCATCACATGGTTGTATAGAATGTGTTTATTGCTTCAAGTGTACATTACCGTGGGAACACAGATGTATATGTGGCTGCCCCGAGTTGCTGAGGGCAACTGGATTTACTGGAACTGAACTGGGGACTTTTTTTGGGACCGATACTCATCAGTTTTAGCCGATGACTGATACATGCCACGAATGTTTCTAAGCCAGTATTTGGAGCCAATAGAGATTTTTTTTTCTCTGTCAAATGATAACAAATATCAGAATATCTTCTTTATTTTAAAAGAACATTTTTTTTTAAAAGAAACTGCTACTGGTAAAAAGAAGGGAGAAAGTTAAGGTTGAACATGTAACATTAACATTTCACACAATAAAATTTACATTCAGACAAAAACAAAAATAAGTCAGTTTCTTCTAAAAAATAAACATCAAAGTGAAGTAGAGTCAGTAACACAGAGGTGCTGTGAACTTCTCCTGTTAGTAAATCATGGCAGGGGAAAAAGAAAAATCAGCCAATGCAACAGGCCCATATGATACAAGAAAAAAAAAAAAAAATCTGGTGTATTATTACTGGTGACATGTCGAGGGTGTACCCCACCTTTTCCCGTAGGTAGACTCCAGAACTTTTACAGTTCATAAAATAGATGGACGGATGAGAAAACACAGGACAAGTCCCTGTCATTATCATGTTTCAGTTTGGCCTACATTTGATAATTGTGTACTTTACGCTACTGAAATAAAGACTGCACATTTCACAACACTGTCCAAACAAGAACCACTTTGGATTGGAACGCAAAATCAATGAATCAACTGATAAAGTCCCAAAAGATTCAATGAACCGCTCCAAATAAGCAGTTCCAAATCAGGATGACAGAAGTGGTTTAACCTCTATTTCAGCCATGTGTCCTTGAACAGAGGCTCTGACTCACTTGTTTTATGATGATCATTATTATAATTGTACCAAAAATACATGTGAAGACAAAGAATCATATTGCACAAGAGGTGAATGTTGAAGAGTTGTATTTAGATCCACTAACTGTTGGTTAGTGATCCTTTTTTTTTTCTCTTTACCCCAACGTTCCCCTTTTAATGTATTTGGCATTCAGCGTGGAGAATCTGACAGAGAGACTGAAAAAGACAGACAGAGAGAGAGAGAGAGAGAGAGAGAGAGAGAGAGAGAGAGAGAGAGAGAGAGAGAGAGAGAGAGAGAGAGAGAGAGAGAGAGAGAGAGAGCTCTGTGAACTATAAATAGACAGTGGGAGAGTGGTTGTGATGATAGCATCACCACACAATAATCCCTTAGTAGGACTGGCATTACTCTGCTTCACCACATTGGCCTGAACAGTGAACAGGTATTCGTCTATTTTACATTTATCTTATGACCAGAGGCTCAGCTCAGGTTCCTCTCGATTCTAGAGTCTAGAATGGTATGTTTACAGCGTGAACAGACATAAACACGTGCAGGTTTTTATTGTATGTGATTGGCTACACGTTGTTAAATATAGGAGAAGGAAGGGTTTGGATTGGATTCAACATGTAGATGAATAATCCAACCAGTTGATTATCACAAACTAAAATAAGCATCATACAGTATCAGATACCTTCTACTGTTATTCCACACAATCCTCCAAACCCTTGATATAATTGGGCTGAAACATTCACCTATAAAATGAATAAATGTATTGTCATTGTACAATGGCTATACAATGAACCTGAGCAGAACTTCAGTGTCACCAAATAAAAAGAAGCAAAGCAATAAATAAAACATCTCTATAAAATCAAACATGCAAAAGATCATACATCCAATAACAAATCAATATCATGGCAGGAGCAGGACTTGAAAAAAGTTTTCTTCAACCTTAACTTGTATTGGTTATCTATTTGTAGATATTTGTTACAAGTTACCCCATGCTATTGTCTTGTCCACAATATTTAATTAAAAATTAATTAATCTTGGAATGTCTGAGATCAAGAGAATGATTTTATTAACCTTTTTTTCTCTATCTATCTATCTATCTATCTATCTATCTATCTATCTATCTATCTATCTATCTATCTATCTATCTATCTATCTATCTATCTATCTATCTATCTATCTATCTATCTATCTATCTATCTATCTATCTATCTATCTATCTATCTATCTATCTATCTATCTATCTATCTATCTAATCTTATGCTTTACATCAGACCCCTCCATTTTCCCGGTTAAAAACATATAAATTCTTCATCATCATTTTCATCTTCTTCTTCTCAATAATAATAATAATAATAATAATAATAATAATAATCTTTACAGCAAAATTGTTGTTGAACTATAGCAGTAGATTACTACTTAAAACTACACTATAATCAGTCCAAGAGATTCAGTCTTTGGGGGCCGAAAAATTCAAACAAGAAAACATGCAACAGGCAAATTTATCAGCACCTCTGAGCAGACCACACAGAGGTAACATGTCACATCGCTATGACGACCAGGTCCTGGAAAGTCAGTAGAATCCTGCAACGAAAACAGTCTCCAAGAATAGTACCTGGTACCTGAGTAAAACTGAGCTGAGTTGAATTTTAGCACTTTTAGTTCCCCATAGATAGAGAAAGAAACAAGGAATAATATAAATAAAACAAAAATAAACACCTAAATGGATAATAATAGTGTTATTAACTAGTTTGTACACATAGGTCAACCACCTTTCAAGGAATAAAAGTAAGAAATCCCTGCATAAGTATATATAAAAATGCACGCATGTATTAGCATTTCTAATCTAAATGTAAATCAAATGAGAAAAAATTAAGATAAATCAAAATGAAATGTAAAAAAAAATATATGAATAAATAAAATAATGAGCTTAACAGTTAACATATGCTTCAAATATTTGAGTATTAAAAAATAAAAAGGCAACTGTGAACACTAGAATAACATAGATAAATAAAAAAACTTAAAAAATGAAATTTTGAGGAATAGTTGACTTTTATTTTGAGTTTTTCAGGAATTGAAGCTGAACAGTATAGAACGCATGATGTTATATCATATATATACACACACACACACACATATATATAACATAATTAAAAAAATAATGTAATAATGTACCGAACCCATAGTTTATTATTAAACATAGCAATCAGAGGATTAAATGAAAAACAACGTTGCTCTATTACTTCATTTTTATTAACTGCATTTTTTTATTGTAATGTTTTTATTTTGGTTTTATTTCAGTTAATATATTTTATTTTACTGTAATATCTCTGATTCACTGACAGTTTGGATGCAAAATCATTGCCTTTTCTGATAAACAAAACTCTGCATATATACATTGTTAATGAGGACTGTATGTATCATCATTTTTGCCATGTTTTATTAAGGAACTGTGTAGATCATGACATAATTAATACATAGTACTTCAAGGATACTCTGACAGATAATTGGTGATGGAATGATTTGCACACTAGTCCAGGAGTTTGCAAAGAACAAGACATTATAGGCATATATCTGCATGAATATTTAACTGCAGCATGACTTACATTTTCTCTATATCTAACCATATTATTTATTTATAACATTATCCACTGAATTTTTCCTATAAATCCTACATTTTCCTGTATTTTGTGTACGGATCCGATTAAAGTTAACTATTGTTATATCAAAAACAGAGACAACTGAAGAAAATTTTTCAATGGGTTTTACTAGTGATTCAACATTATAGAAGATGATAGTGTTTCCATGGTAACTAACGGGCCTCTGAACATTGAACTAGGCTGGGAATTCAAAGCCAGATGACCAGAAATTAACAAAATAATTAATAAAATGATCAAAATATTCAGTAAAATTAATAAAAATGACTAAAAATAGATAAATAGATATTGAATGTAAATAATCTATTTGTATCATGGTTTGTAGGCGCCTGTGGCTCAGTTGGTGGGTAGCCCCACCAAACTGAAAGTTTGGTGGTTCGCGTCCCAGCTCTGACTGTCCACATGTCTAAGTGTCCTTGGGCAAGACACTGAACCCTGACTTAGGCCCCCAGTTGGACTGACCTTAGACCTTACAAACCTACTGGTGTATGAGTGTGTGTGTGAATGGGTGAATGTGAAGCTAATGTAAAGCACTTTGAGCACCATAAAGGTGGAAAAGTGCGATATAAGTGCAGTCCATTTATTATTTTAAATTATTTATATAAGCTTGCTTCAGCCTTCAGTCCTTGTTTTGATTGTATCTTATTCTCTGACTTTTTTTTTTCTGTTACTTGTAGCTCAAATTTTGTTGCTTTAAATGATCCTTTCTTTTGCTTTTAATTGACCAAAATAAATTAAATCAAAATCAAATCAATCAAATTTCACATTTTGACCACAGATTTATCTTGGAGTTTTCTTTATCACTAACACACATGTGGGAACATTTCATTAGTTTGATTCCAGAAGCATTTTATGACAGATTTATCTTGGAGTTTTCTTTATCACTAACACACATGTGGGAACATTTCATTAGTTTGATTCCAGAAGCATTTTATGTGTAGATGAGGGTGTTTTTTTTTTTTAACAGTGATTCCTAAATGCAGGTGTTCGTTACATAAATAACCCCTTCTACCTGTCTGAAAGCACAACGTTAGCATCTCCAGGGTATGTTTTCTACACAGAATGTACAGAAGTGGGTAGAAATCATCCTTTTGAAGTGACTTTCATTACAATAGTTTCAGGAAATGATGGACTTTTGTCATCTACAGACATAAGAAAACTATCAGGCAGACTACTAAGTGGCCTTTGGAAGTGGAAAATGTGTCAGCTGATATTACACAACCACATTAGTTAGTGTTCACCAGTAAGACAACCCTTCATTCTCTTACCTGTAGGCAAGCAGTCAGGTTTCTCAGCAGGATTAAACCTAAATCAGGTGGACATATCAAATTATAAGATGAATTTGAGCCTACAAATCCTGTGACTGTGCCACCATTAATTAATTATTTTGTATACAGGAAACAAAGCAGAAGGTGAGGGAAGTAGAGCAGATGATGAGGAATCAGGGGTGTTAGATGAGCTACTAGAGTCACAGAAAAAAATGATCAGACCATCAAATGCCATCAAACACAATGGTTATGCAATCCAGTACTAACTCCTGTGTGTATCATGTGACTAAAACAGATAGAAAAGGAAATGTAGAATGAATAAAAGTACTGGGTTTTTTTTTTTCAGTACAATGACATATTTATTGATGTAAGAACTGAAGTTATATTAGTTATTATCAAGAAAACTATGTAAAATGGATAGATATCAGCTCTGAAATGAAATTTGTTTAAAAATGTAATTTTAAAACGGAGATTAAAATATATGCGTTTCAAAAATACCCAAATCAGTATTCAGTTTGCCTTTAGGGACCCTCTACTTACTACTACGTAAGTGTGATGTTGATTAGAACTTTAGAAGAGGTCTAAAAATAGCATTTCATGTCGGCGAAGTCATGCCCTAATCACTTCCATACTAACACAGTTTGGCTCTAAATGGCAAAATCGATATTTTGTCAATGTACATCTGAATGATGTGATTTTTTTAATGTTCTCCTAATCATCTAGAAATTGAGCTAAAATTAATTTAATTCAGATAATTCCTTTAAGGAAGCAATAATGTGAGAAGGGGGTGAGATTTAATAACTTTTCTTCTTCCCAGTCCTTCTGGAGCAGTACATATTGAACATAATTTATTATTGCTAATGTACATAGTAATTATCATAACATGTTGATTATCTTTATAAGTCTGAGTTATGTTTTTGACCATATTTATCCGTTTGTCTGGCTATTTGTCTGCGTGTTAGCAAAACGTTATGGATGGATTTGGCTGAAATTCTCTGGAAATGTTGACACTGGCACAAGGAACAAACATATAATTTTGGTGGTGATCAGTGAACGTATGTGGGGGAGGTGAGGCACATGTGTTTGGTTTGGTTGGTCGGGGCAGACCACTGGTCACAGAAGTGAAAGTGAAACCTCATTTAGGTCATTTAAACAGGGTGGGGGCTGATCTGCCATGGTGGAGTCTGTGCTCTCTGTAGTTTTAATTTTTTATTTACAGTAATTACACATTTGATCAGGTTTAATAGATAGACAGATTACAAGTATAGATCTAGTGTGTAAACAGTACAAGTAATACACACACACACACAGACATACACGAAATGGGAGATTGGATGCCAGAAGAGCAGCGTTTGTAGAGCAGGCAACTGAAGAACAGAGTATTATTAATGCATGAGGCTGCATTCACAAAAGATAGATAGATAGATAGATAGATAGATAGATAGATAGATAGATAGATAGATAGATAGATAGATAGATAGATAGATAGATAGATAGATAGATAGATAGATAGATAGATAGATAGATAGATAGATAGATAGATAGATAGATAGATAGATAGATAGATAGATAGATAGATAGATAGATAGATAGATAGATAGATGGGTGGGGTGGGTAGATAGATGGAAATATTTTTCCCCTGAGGGTGAACCTAATGATGACCTCAGATAAATGCCAAAAAAAAAATCATTCTCTTGCTCTCAGACATCACAAGATTAATTAATTTTTAATTAAATATTGGGGCACTTGTGATACATTTCTACAAATAGATAACCAATACAAGTTAAGGTTGAAGAAAACTTTAATTCTTTAAGTTCTGCTCCTGCCATGGTACTGTATTGATTTTTTATTGGATGTTTGATCTTTTGCATGTTTGATTTTATATAGATGTTTTATTTATTGCTTTAATTGCTTCTTTTTATTATGTGACACTGAAGAGGGTAAGTTCTGCTCAGTTTCATTGTATAGCCATTGTCCAATGACAATACATTTATTCTATTCTATTCTATTCTATTCTATTCTATTCTATTCTATTCTATTCTATTCTATTCTATTCTATTCTATTCTATTCTATATGACTTCCACAAAGCTATGAGTGAGGTTATGTTTATGTATTTCTGGGTGCCTCCTTTGTCTTTAATAGGGATGGATATTTATACTATTCTTGTCCATGTAAATTATTTAATGTATTTTTTTTTTATGTATTTATTTAGTTTAGTTTTTTTTGGGAGGAGGGGGGGGTATTATTTTTTTCTATTTACACATAATGGGTGATATTTCATATGTCTATAGCAGCAAATGTATTGGCTGAATTCATATCAAATTGGTTTTATAGTGACTAGTGCAGGGATGGGCAAACCATTCCTAAAGGGCCGGTGTGGCTGCAGGTTTTTGTTCCAACCAAGCAGCAACACACCAGACTTGATTCAATTAATCAACTTGATCTGGATTTTCAGAGAGTTGATTGGTCAAACTGTGAACTCTTGGTTGGTTGGAACAAAAACCTGCAGCCACAAAAACCTGCCTGGACTAGTGACCCACAATAGATGTGATTATGTATGGGGGGAAAAGGAGGTCAAAGTTTACATTTTGTAATGAATTTTTAAATTTATCTAACTTTTTTCTTCTATATTAAATGTGGTGAAATTTTACACATCAATGAAAACATTAATTTTGTTTCAATTTCCTTCAGACTTCAGACTTATATATATATATATATTATATATATATATATATATATATATATATATATATATATATATATATATATATATATATATATATATATCACCACATGATCGCCACATGCATAGACATGGTGACATCATCTGGAGTGATGCCAAAATAAGCTCCACTACATGTGAGGGGCGGGGCTTATTGTGCCTGGCAACACTTATTCATGCTTTCTTTACTTTAGACTGATCAGCTCAATATGACAGATACTAAGAATTTACTGAAAAGTTAGTAATGTTACGGAAAAACATCAAAGATGGAGTAAACAAATCAGGAATGGAGGTGGTATCTTTCATCTTCGCCAGCACTGGTGGTGTCATTCACAGCCAAACATTCATATCATCCTGGAACGAATCATAAATCAGTGCCTGTGTGACAATGTTTTGATGTTTTTTAGAGGGAGGAGATGCAGTGACGAGACGTGCAAATGAAGTTTGCCCTTTGACTTGTGGAGAGCAGCACAATAGACAGCTGACTGTGTGTGTGTGTGTGTGTGTGTGCATGTGGCTGCTCGCTGTTCTCAGTGGCTTTACTTGAAGCAGAGCGTTTGCCATCGCCCCACCCCTCCAGGCACTGACCTCCTTTTCATTATTCACACGAGCAGCACCTTTTCTCGCTTCTTTCCTGCTCTTTCTGTTCTTCGTGTGTGTTTTTCTCTCACCTCATCTCCCTGAAGTATCAAATGATCCAGTACAACTTACAAAAACCAAATGTAGTACTGGAGGATTTCCACATTTGACTGTGAATTTGTTTATTTAATTGTATTTTCCTACAGGGCTTTTAGATGTTCACTGTACATTTATTAAAAGTCAGTGGGTTTTTTTTGTTTGTTTGTTTTTGTTTTGTTTTTGTCAGTATTTTATCCCTTTAATGCATACTGGTCATTACAGTGGACAGTTATTCTACAGCTGTTCTCTTGTATATTCATGGATTTGTTGTTTACTTTTTTTTCAAGTCGTGTATTTATTTGAATTTTAAACATCAGCCACAGTACATCATTAGAAAATAAGTATAATTATACAATATGGACCAGAAATTATAACCCCAGTCCCAGCCCCCCAACCCCATCTCTCATCTATGCAGATTTACAAAAGTAAATATAGCAATATAATTTATATATGTCTGTGTGTGTATATCTGTCTATCTATCTATCTATCTATCTATCTATCTATCTATCTATCTATCTATCTATCTATCTATCTATCTATCTATCTATCTATCTATCTATCTATATATATATATATATATATATATATATATATATATATATATATATATATATATATATATATATATATATATATATAAATAAATAAAAATGTTCCTCTCGCCCCACGTGGGCGGTGTCTCCTTCAGACTCGGGTCCTCTACCAGAGGCCTGGGAGCCTGAGGGTTCTGCGCAGGATCTTAGCTGTTCCTACAATGCGCTCTTTTGTACAGAGATCTCTGATGTTGTTCCTGGTATCTGCTGGAGCCATTCTCCAGCTTGGGGGTCACTGCCCCTAGTGCTCCGATCACTACTGGTACCACTGTTGCCTTCACACTCCACATTTTCTCTAACTCCTCTTTCTTGGTATTTCTCAAGCTTCTCATGTTCTTTCTTTCTGATGTTGCTATCACTGGGGACTGCTACATCTATCACCACCACTGTCTTCTCATGTTTATCCACCACCACTATGTCAGGCTGATTGGCCATCACCATCTTGTCAGTCTGGATCTGGAAGTCCCACAGGATCTTGGCCTGTTTGTTCTCTGTCACCTTTGGGGGGTTCTCCCATCTTGACCCTGGGACCTCCAGTCCATACTCTTTACAGATGTTCCTGTACAGTATGCCCGCTACCTGGTTATGCCTCTCCATGTATGCCTTGCCTGCCAGCATCTTACACCCTGCTGTGATGTGCTGGACTGTTTCAGGGGCTTCTCTACACAGCCTACACCTGGGGTCCTGTCTGATGTGGTAGACCCCGGCCTCTATTGCTCTGGTGTTCAGGGCTTGTTCTTGTGCAGCCATGAGTAGCGCCTCTGTGCTGTCCTTTAGTCCAGCCTTTTCCAGCCACTGGTATGTCTTTTCCATATCAGCCACTTCCTCAATTTGCGATGGTACACGCCATGCAAGGGTTTGTCCTTCCATGATAGCCCCTCTGGTTCCTCGACCTTACTGGGCTTTTGTTGCCTGAGGCATTCACTTAGCAGTTGATCTGATATCTGATCTAATCAGATATATATATATATATATATATATATATATATATATATATATATATATATATATATATATATATATATATATGTAAGTATGCTGTTGCTGTTGTAAAACAAAATGTCCATTAAACTGTAAAAAAAAAAACTGATTTTCAAGAAATCAATGTAAAATTTGCAGTATTAGATGTAATACACATTATGGCATTTTCCATTTAAAAATATACAAGAGTGAGGAAATGTAAAAATACAGTTTTTCGTGATAAACTTTTTTTCAGATTGACATATAAACAGTATCAAACAAAAACTGTTTTAAAAATGTTTTATTTCATAGTGTTCTTTTATTGCATTTTAAATTCCCATTTCTTTGGTTCAAACCTTAAACACATGTTTTCCAGCTGAGTGGACATTTTTGTAACATTTGTTCATTAAAAATATTTCAATCACACTTCTTTTTTCATGTCTAAAGAGAAACAAAAATAGTTGAGAAAAAATCTTGACTAATTCTAATAACTCATGCATCAAAATGTTTAAAACTGCAAGAATGGAAAAATATGTGTAGAACATTTCATTTCGAGCTTTGACTTGTGTAAAATAGGTTGAAATCTGACCAGACCATCTGAACTTCAGCTGAATTGGTGAGTTTTTACACTTACAAATGTATCATATGGTTTTCATTAGGAGCAGGAGTTGGGTCAGTTGTCATGGATACAGATCTGTTGACACACACTAGTCCATTTTTAGAATTTCTTCCGATTTTTACAGTCAGTTCTAAAATGTTTTTTCAGTGATGCATGAGGGCTGAGTAATAAAACAAAATGTGATCAAATTGGCTTCGATAGTGATGGTTTGGACGTGAACAGATCTGATGCATCATCCACATCAGTTTGGATCACATTTTCTAAAAAAAAAACTCAACTGTGTTTTGCTTCTATTGACACATGGACTGCTTCTGTTTCTGCAGCTGTTTGAGTGAAATGACACAAGACCAGGGAATTCATGATACGTTCAGGGTACCTCGTATATTCTGCAATCCTAAGCAGAACACAACAGATAGTATGTCACCTTCAGGGTTCCTGTAAATGAGGAAATCATTATTCAATTGGTCTTGTATATTATTTAAAACACTTAAGCTTTATGATAATATTTGGGGAATTCATGATGCATTCAGTGTACCTTGTAAACTCTGAAATTGTCTGTAAAGCACAATAGAGTATGTTACCTTCAAGGTTCCTGTAAATTAAGAAATAGTCATTTAAATGGCCACACATGTCATTTAAAACACTGAAGTTTTATCATAACATTCAAGGAATTTATGATGCATTCAATGTACCACGAAAACTCTGTACTGTCTACCAAAACACAAGAGATGTTATTTTCAAGGTTCTTGTAAATTAAGTAATCTTTACACAAATGCTCGCATGTTTAGTTTAAAACACTGAAGTTTGATGATAATATTGAGGGATCTCACGATGCATTCAGTGCACCTCGTAAATTGTACAATTTTTAGCAAAATACAAGTCATATGTTCCTTTCAAGGTTCCTGTAAATGAATAAACCTTGATTCAAATGGACACATATGTCAATCAGGCTTAAGTTTTAGAATAATATTCAAGGAATTTGTGATGCATTCAGTGTACCCCGTAAACTCTGCAATCATTTGCAAAATACAATGGATATGTTGCTTTCAAGGTTCCTGTAAAGTAAGAAATCTTTATTTAAATAGGCATGTATGTCATTGAGGTTTAAGTTTTATATTAAAATTCAAAGGATTCATGGTGCATTCAGTTAACTTGTAAACTTGCACTTTTGACATTCTTTGTCACAATATATGATCTAATGCATCTCATATGAGTTCATTATGTGGTTTAGATATCCTAAGATTGTAAACATACTATTATTTAAGCATGCTTTAATATAACAAGCTGTTTCCTGCATTTGTGTCATAATGAATTTGGTGTGTAATGACTGCAGAGGCGTTGTGGTGCATTCACAGAATCAGTAGAGGCAAGACTTAACAAGTATAGATCTAGCACGTCCACTGTACATGTAATACACACACAGACATAGACAAACTAGGAGATCGGATGTCAGAAGAGCAGCGTTTGTAGAGCAGGCAACTGAAGAACAGAGTATTATTAATGTATGAGGCTGCATTCACAAAAATAGATAGATAGATAGATAGATAGATAGATAGATAGATAGATAGATAGATAGATAGATAGATAGATAGATAGATAGATAGATAGATAGATAGATAGATAGATAGATAGATAGATAGATAGATAGATAGATAGAAACATGATGACCTCAGATAAATGGAAAAAAATAATTCTCTTGCTCTCAGACATCCCAAAATGAATGATTTTTTAAAATTAAATATTGAGGCTAAGAATAGGACCATAATTGGGACATGAAAAGGTACCTAGGTGTCCGTGCATTTGACTTAAGATGGTCTTATATAGCTTTGGAAATAAAGACACTGTGTTAAATTTGAGGATCCTTGTGGTGTTTCTAATCCAGACATGCAGGTTTGTCATGAATCTCAGTCTCTTCGCAGGTTTCATATGTACTGTAACCCATCGTGTCCACTCACGTTACATGCAGATGAACTTGCCCATTTAAAACGCAAATAAATAGTGAGTGGTTTTGCAACAGCAGCCATTTTTGTGGAACATTCTACCTTACATAATTAGCCCAGTGTACCTGTGACAGACTAAAAATGTATTCCAAAACATATTTGTCCTTTTTACCACGTTACATGCAAATTTTGAATGAGAAAAATGAACAATATAAACATGTTTCTGTTTTATCTCAGTAAGTATTTATTTTATAAATAGACCCAAAGTGCTTCCAAACTTGATTCAGAACATCTGGTTTGAATTTTTAGCCCCATGTCCTTTTTTAAAAGACTTCATTCATAGAAGCACCCATATAGAAATAGGTGGTATAGACAAAAAAGTATATCCCAGTATAATTTGAGCCACTGGCAGTATCACAGTATAGTACTTTTATAGGCTATTATACATAAATAATAAATAAGCTATAAATGACACCAGAACAGTTTATTAGTAGTCATATAGCTCCAAGTACAGTCTTTCATATTTGTGCAGACTTTCTTTATATTCATAGCACAACACATCTCAATGGTAGCAATCACTGTAGTAGCACTTAGCATGCTAACGTTAGCGAAATTGCTACAAAATTGTTTGTAACTGAACAGTCATTTTAGTTGCTAACACCAACCAGATACTATGACTAATAATAATTCAACTGGATACAGTAAAATACAGTTATTACGGCTGGTAGAATGTGTTAAATTTAAGGCAGTTTTAAGATTAGCACAATTGTTTTATTGTCATCATAAACTCTATGGTTGTCATGACTTTGGCTGTTAGCTTGTTAGCTCGCTTTTCAGACACCCTGTAAATTAAATTGTAGAGTCCTGAATCGAAATACGTTGGCATCATATACCATTATAACCAATAGCACACTACATATTTTATATTTATATCTTATTTAAACTAAATACTTTTGCTAACACAGCAGCTAAGGCTATGGTGCTAGCTGCTCCTGAGAGGTACCCGGCGGACTTTCAAAATTTTGCATTGTTGCCATCTACAGGATGAACGGTGGAACAGTATGACAAAAATCTCTACCGTTAACAAAAAATACCTCATAAAATATGATACCTTGTATACCGCCCATTCCTACTATTCCTATTATTTATTTATGTATTTATTTTTGTATATTTGTTCACTCCTAGACCAAACACTTTTTTTTTAAATGCCATTTTATTAGGAATATTAAATCACTTATAATGTTATTGTTAAAAACTGTATTTCACTGGAGCCAATAAGAGCAGCTCCATGAACCATTTTTAGGTCCTGGGCCTGTTTGGGAAATGTGTAACATGATAATATACAGTGTACACATTTGTATTCTAAAAGCATTTTGAGTTCCAGGTTCCATTTATTTGTGTCCTCATCAAACAAATGGAACCCAAACACATCAAACAAAATAGAATTCAGCCACACACTCACACACACTATGCATCATGACGCACCATCGATCTACATTTTTCCCGCCTGTTGAAAGTCTCTAAATGTGCCTTCTTGTGTCCTTTATGTCATTTTATTCTTTTTATATCTTTTTATATGCTTTACCATCTTCTTGCCTTGTTTTCATCTTGCGCCTCCTGTGTCACTTTAATCTAGTTGCATCTTTTACAACTGTCACCTCTCCTCTGCATTTCACATGACTTTGGTGAGGTCAACATTTATAAACCCTGACACAGAACACTCTTCGACTGTTTTGATTAAGAAAATTAATCCACACACATCATATTACTGCTATACACTCTATTTTCCTCGAACTAATAAACACTTTTATGGCCCATTTTGTGTCTAGAGCCCAGAGGTAAGAAGTAACTAAGTAGAAGTACTTTGTTACTGTTCTTTTTTAGGTATCTGTACTGTACTAGAGTATTTATTTCTCAATCAACTTTTAAATATCTATACTTTATTACTCCTTACATTGTCAGAATAGACTCTTTACCTTTTCAAAAGAAACTGATATGACACTATATTAAATATTCAAAAGGAAAATCAGTGGAGGAGAAAACTTGACTTTTTATTTTATAATTATTATTTTTATCTCAACTGTTCCATTTTATTTCCCCATAATTATGCATTTTCTTAAAAAAAAACATCACTTTTATTACTTTATTTTTCTTAATCTCAATTGTACCACCACCCGCCCACACACACACACACACACACACACACACACACACACACACACACACACAAATTGTGTGCATTTTTACTTTTATCTTAACTGTGCCATTTAACCTCATAATGACCACTGTTTTCATCATAATTATGCATTTTCTAAAAAAGAAAAAAATCAGTTTTATTACTTTATTTAAGTAAGAAACACACACACACACACACACATTTCTACACAGTAACTCACTTTTAAGGGCTTTATTTTTGGATACTTTTTAAATACGTATTATTTCATCCATGACAAAAAAAATAATCATTTTTCCTTTTTTTTTTTTTTTTTTTTACTTTGTTATTAAGAAGTTGTACTTTTTTTTACTTTCACTAAAGTAAAGGAGTTGAATCAGTACTTCTACCTTTTACCAGAGTATGTTTGTACTTCTACTTAAATACAGAATGTGAGTACTTTTACCACCTCTACCAGAGCCTCATTTTGGGAAACTCAGCTCTAAAACATCTAATGCCTCATCCACACTAATGCAGATATTTCTGACAACAGATATTTTCCTGTGACATTTGGGCTTTTTGTCCACATGTGAACTGTGTTTTAGGTCACAAAAAAGGAGAATGTGTTTTTACATGCGCACAGAAAAAACTCACAGGTTGGAAAATGGCGGCTGATCCCATTTTGCTCATGTCTATTTTTGCTTTGTGTCTGAATGAAGCTGCACCTAAACATCAAATCGAGATGTATAAATGACCTGCAGTAAATAAATGTCAGTCTTTAGGAGATGGACCAGACCAACGTTATAGACAAATGCAGATAATCGAACCCTCTGGCATCAAAGTGTAGATTTTAGGTACACTTTACACACATTTAAAAACTTCATGTTATTTTTCTGAATTCAAAAGTTGTTAATTTTTACATGATCCTTAAAATTCTGGACACCAACTAAAATTTGCACAAAAAAAAAATAATTATAAGACTAGCATCTGTACGTGTTGTGTACCCTAGATGGCAGTGTATTGTTCTGTTCTGACCTAGCGCCAAAAATAGTAATGCAAATTAACCAACAATGGTGTGAACCACTGACATATACGAGGCTGTAAACATAAAACCATATGTGATCTAATTTTTATGGAGTATATTGGGGGGGGGGGGGGGATAAAATTTGTGTTTTTTGCATCCAAAAAAATGGTTGGTTTAAATTACAAACATTAATATTAAAATATTTGGCTGCAAGACTAAAAAATGCATTGATCTCAAACAAGGTTGACACCCTCTCTGTGGTGTTAAACAATGAGAAAAAATGCAGACAAAAATAAATAAATAAATAAATAAATAAATAAATTACAAACACGACATTTAAATGGTTAAAAAAAATGAACAGTTATTGAGTATTTATAATTATTATTTTACAGCTCAAGTTGCTAAAATAGAAAAAAATGTAAAAGTGTTGCAAACAAACAACCATATTTTCTGGACTATAAGCCTCACCGGGTTATAAGCTGCAGAAAAACCATACATTTACTGCATGTACACAAGGATTCTAGTTACATGTTTGTACCTGAACAGATTTTTTCCTAACAGTGCCAGAACCAAGAGAAAAATAACCAGTATTTACTGTATTTATCTTCATTTCTCCCATGTTTAAAATCACAAATCACTTTCATTATCTTTGCTAAAAACCCATGAAGTCGTCTTCTTCTGTGTCACAGTTGAACAACCTCAGAAATGCTTCGTCACATCTGTCTCTATGGTGAAGGGGTGAGGATTTGAAAAATAATTAACAGTTGTCATTCGTGTTCTATCTGCTCAAGAAAAAGTAGTGTATTCTTCTTTGCATTGATTGTTCTTAGTAGTTTTGATTCTAATTCTAGTTAGAGCGCCCCTAGTGGTAGAAGAACCTTTGTATAAACCTCGTGGTTCAAAACATATGAAAAAAGTAGCGGCTTATAATCCAGAAAATACGGTATATAATTTTTTTGGAGACATTATTCTACAAATGTACATTTTACGCAACTAAGGACATTTCTGGACCACATACCTTAGATTTAAATACACTTCATTAACCAGAACTCAACCTTTATGACAGATTAAAGTCTTTTCATCTGCTCTACCCAGTTTTGTGTTTGAAGGTGAACAGAAACTATTCTTTCTTTGTGCGTTTGGACCAATTTAGAGCCATTTTTACACCGTTGTGTACCCAGGAGGTGCTTTTCCATTAACCTTCAAATTGCTCATAAAAAAAAAAAAAAAGGAAAAATAAAATAATTTTTTGATGAAAAGCTTTTTGCAAGAGGTGGTTTTTCAGGTGTAGTAAAATTGGTATATGCAACAGAAAGACCGTGTTCCGAAATGAAAGTCATGTGAACAAAACAAAACCAAAAAAACATGCCAAGAAAGCAAATGATTTTTAAATTTAGTATGGGATAGAAGGGAAATATATAATATAATAATACATGTATCTGTAAATCTATGGAATATTAATGACTTCTTGTGTTGTCTCACAATAATAAATGAATAAATGTTCATTTATTCCTAAAATTAATCCTTGGACCTTGAAAACCCATACATAGCATCACATTGACATTAATATTGTCAGTAACACTTAACATTATGGATCATTAATAAGGTGGTAATTATATTTTAATTTTGATATCATTTTGTGTAACAGCAATAATCTTGTAAGAGCTTATATCAAGTTATTTTCATGCAGTTTCCTGTGTAATTACTCTGCAGTTTCCAGGTAATAGCGATTTCATTTCAAGTATAATAAAATGGTAATTATTTGAAATTAATCTGTAGTTACTGAAATGATGAGCCCAGGATTTACTGTTTTTTTCTTTAATTACCTGGAAAACAAGAAGATAATTTCCAGGACTGTAAAATATATTATCACTTATCTCCACTCAATTACTTACTGTAGTTATTACCAAGAAAGAAACCAGTCAGTGCAGTGGTGAGATGGTAAAGAAGATATGATGTGCATGTAACTACACTGGAACAAGTTAATATCATTTAAAGGACATTACATGGTGTCAGCTGTAAAATGCACTATTGTGTCTTCCTATTTAATTACCCAGCTCTGTTAATAATTATTACCATGAAATTATATCAACATGACCATACAAATGTCTACATTAAAGAAAGCTGTTTGCATCACTATTACCTAGAAATTGCAGAATAATTGCACTGGAAACTGAATTGAAATTAGAATTGGTTACAAAGGCATTATTACCATTATATTACATCAAAATTACCATAGAAATGACCACCTTATTACTGATTTCCATTGCTCTAAGAAAACGTCACAGTTATTGTTCAGCTTGTTGGTCATAGCATCGGCCTGTACCTGCACAGACAGGTTGAACCACAATGGTTTTGGTCCCACCCACAGCTCTGAGCAGCTGCTACAGTAGCCTTCTGCCCATGTGGGTCCAGACAGTTTGACACTTATACAGCCTGTTTACATGTTTGTTTTTTTTATTCCTGTTTAATTCAGAATAAAAGTAAATTCTGCTTTAAGATGACCATGTAAACACCTAATACCTGTTGAAAATGTTAATTCTGAATTAAACTTAATTCCGAATAAAGTCACTGGTTTAGTCCGATGTTAACTCTGAATAACATAATTCCTGTCCCATGTAAACAGTTAATTCCGCTTTGACATTATTCCTGTCGTTCTGTACATGCTCCTGGTCTTGTCGCAATGACATACGTCATTGATGATGCACATATTTATTAATGTAGGAACATTTGCCAAGATGGCTGCACAAAAGAAGCCATTACAAAAATAGCATTTATTATCTGGTCTTCCATGTTGATAGTTGCAACAAAAGCAAAACAGGAAGTGGACACAATTGTTTTCTTCCAGTAGTGGTCAAGTGGGCGTTCTATCCAATCAGAACCCTCTGTACCCCCAGCTCTTTAATCCAAACTAACTAGAGCAGAATAAACCTGCTTCCCATTGAAACGCTTATTCAGAATTAACATGTCCATGTAAACACGAAAGAAATAGCTTTAATTCTGAATTACTTTATTTGGAATAAGTAATTCAGAATAAAAAAAAACACCATGTAAATGTACGGATTAGGGCATTAACCACTTCAGTTTTTTTCAAGTTGACTTATCTGGAGTTTAGTCGACTTGTCATGATGACGTCATGACATTATCAGCTGGAACAACACAGGACACACGGCTAAAAAAACAACAACACGTCTGTCCAACAATGAGCAACTTGTATTAAAGTTCACTGTAACCTAACAATGTCCACTGAGAAGACACAAGCATATGCATTTTAACACCAACAAAACAAAGGCTAACGTTAGCAAAGAGTTTCCTGTTAAATTTAACTGAACATCAGTAGGTGAACATATGTCCACATTTTGTCTGGACCCAAGGCTCTAAAACCGGACTGTCCACACATGTGTCACATGTCCTCACTTTTCATATTAAGTGCAGAACATTTAATTCAGCGGCTGATAAGACACACACCACTGTCCACATCATGTCTGGATCTTCGCTACTGCTCACTCAGGTTAGCTAGCGATGCTGCTTATATCACGCAAATTAGCGAGTGAATGCGTCTTCAGATGCCTGTGCCATTTTTTTCATCTAAGTTGAAGTAAGGTGAAGTAAAAGAGAGTGACAGATGTGTGTCTGTCCACCACAACTGTCTTACCTGTAGCAGCCACGTCTTGTTTAGGTCTAACTGTGTTTACGCGCCGAGAGACAGACAGGATAACATGCGACTTGTCGACTCCTCCAAATTGAAGTCGACTCGTGTTACGGGAGTGGACGTGTCGACTAGTCTGTTAATGCCCTAGTACGGATAGTCTGTTTCTGACTGTCACAATTTTTATTTTCTACTTGTAAGTAACAAAGTGTTTCTGACATTTGTTATCATTTGATGAGGGAAAAAGTATCTGTCTGTTTATTTTGAGAAACAAACATGAATATCTTAACAATATCAGTGGCTGCAATGAACCTGTTTCCATTCCACATCTTGGAACAATTTAAGCACAAACTGAACAAACCCCCCAAATTACTCAAATCCTCGTCTGTTCTCTGAACCTAAACACATTGTCTAGTGACAGATCACCATGGCAATAGATCAGTGTGTTGTGTGTCCCTAAAATGTGCTCAGGGTGAGAAACACTGCTTCAGAGGTTAATAAAATTCTCCAGTTTTGTACCTCATGGATTTTTGCTCAAAATTTATGAGAAGGTCACTCGAAAAAGCAATGATGATACAATATAATGTTTTTAAAAATGCTGTATAATAATCTACCAACAGTATATTATAATGTGGTAAAAATAAGGTTCGATATATATCAATAAAATACCACATATTGATAAAATCAAGCAGTAAAATTAACCTATAAAACATCACATATAATAGTAAAACACATTTGCTGCACAATAACTGCTTTTTGTTGAAATTCTTTTATATATTTTGCTGATCATTGTATTAATTAAGTACAATTTTAAGCCTAAATTACTTCACCAAAGAGCACAAACTCAGATGCACAAAGAAATAGGTCTACTGTATATTCTACGAGTTGTAATTATTTATGTCCAGTTGTGGATGTAATGTGACAAAAAGCAAGACTAAAATGTTAAAGAAATCATTTGATGCTGCTGCTTACAGGCCTTTTTTTTATACCGTTATGTAATAGTGATGTTTTATATGCAAACTGTGTTAATGATGATTGTATTTACTGTATTTGCTGTACAATAAACAGCCTTTTAGGCAAAATAAAGATTACCTTACATTTTCATTCATTTGACCTTTCTTTTCACTCAGAAGAACAGACATTTAAATAAAGGTCTGATTCTCTATGAAGCTGAAACCACTGAATAAACGACTGAATTTGACTCAATGAAATTCAATGAAATAATAAAACCTTAAGGATAAGTGCTGTCATTAAAACATAAAACAACTAAAGTGAAAACAGCTAGAAACCTCATCTCATTTTCTGAACTTGCCTTATCTTCACCTAGAGTCACATGGGGGGGGGGGGGGGGGGTCACATGGTCACATGGTACGCCCTGGACAAGTCACCAGTTCACAGCAAGAAATAACAAATCTTTGTGCAGGTTTTCGTCTTTGTTCCAGGTTGCAGGTGCACAGTAACTAATACTTGATTTTCTAATATCAGTAAAAAAAAATAAATAGCTGTGACACCTACAACATAATGTAATCATTTGTATGTGGATGATAAGAACTCACATTAAAAGATAGAACTGGAGTGACATACATTATTTTACCTTCACTAGTGAGACGTGATAGAAAATGCATTTTCACCAGGAGTGATGGGCATTAAGATGGCAACATATTAGAATAGAATAGAATAGAAGTACTTTATTGATCCCGTAATTAGGTATTTTTACCTCCGCCAAGAACGTTATGTTTTCACTAGAGTTTGTTTGTCTGTCTGTCTGTCAGCAACATTACTCAAAAAGTTATGGATGGATTTTCATAACATTTTCAGGATGTATTGGGAGTCTCACAAGGAACAAATGATTATATTTTGGTGGTGATCTGGAAGATATCCTAGATTCTGGATTATTTAGAAATGTATTCTCGATTTACCGCAATGTAAAATTTCAAAGTGACCAAAATCTTATCCGTTGTTTCTTGTGAGACTCCCAACACATCCTGAACATTTGATCAAAATTCCTCCATCATTTTTTGAGTAACAGACAGACAGACAGACAGACAGACAGACAGACAGACAGACAGACAGACAGACAGATAGACAGACAGACAGACAGACAGACTCCAGCGAAAACATAACCTTGTTGGCAGACCTCTCTTCTTTCGGAGGAGGGAAGGGTCTGCCTTGGTGGAGGTTTTCCATTTTGTTTTTTACTTCAGACTTGACTGTCTGAGGGCTAGTGTTAAGAGTGTGGAATAGCTGCAGTATAGGAATGGATTTGAAGTACCTCTTTACTCTGTATGTGTGACACTGAAAATGACGTTTACTTGTTTTACTGCTTTGTCTGTAATGATGAACAGGGTGACTTTCACTAAATGTCCTCCAAAATAACCTTTTTTTTTTTGTGGATTTATTGGACAAACTTCATAGAGGAAGCGAAATACTGTAAAATAAGGTGTAGTCGTATAATGAGATTAAATGCAGTTGCATCTTTGTTGTCTCATAAACCTAAGAGAGTTTCAGAATCATTCAATAAATCAATCAATCAATCAATCATGCTCTTCTTTGACAAACAACATAATCTGATCTACTCCATCCCACTTTATGATTAATGCTCTTTTATCGCATCAAAATTGAACTAAAATAACTCGTGCTCTTAATTAAAACCAATGAATCATTAAGCAACAAAGGCATCCAGCTGATAACAAGAAAATCTAACAGCGCTTCCAGATACTATCAGACAACTTTTTACTCATATAAACTTCATTAAACATGCAACGTTCCTGATGTGTATCTGAAAAACATTCAGATCAAGTCATGATGGTTCAGACGCACAGCACTGAGGAAGGGTGAAGACTTAAGAGAAGCACTGAGCTCTGTTACGAAGTGGGAGAAAGAGTGTGTGGGAGGGGGTATTCCAGCGAAGTACATGATGTAACATGGAGCTACTATTCAGGTAGTGGAGCAGTGAGTCACAGCACTGAGGGAGGTAACATGATAACATCCACACAGAACAAATAAACATCTGTGTGTGTGTGTGTGTGTGTGTGTGTGAGAGGGAGGAGTTTGTGAACAAAGTGTACAGCAGATGTCTGGAGTAGTCATCCACAAATAAGGGTTTTTTTGGGTGGGGGATGAATGGATGGATGGATAGATAGATAGATAGATAGATAGATAGATAGATAGATAGATAGATAGATAGATAGATGGATGGATGGATGGATGGATGGATGGATGGATGGATGGATGGATGGATGGATGGATGGATGGATGGATGGATGGATGGATGGATGGATGGATGGATGGATGGATGGATGGATGGATGGATGGATGGATGGATGGATGGATAGATAGATAGATAGATAGATAGATAGATAGATAGATAGATAGATAGATAGATAGATAGATAGATAGATAGATAGATAGATGAGTACATATTCAGTACAGTGAAGGAGACCAATTTAATTTTAAAAACTTTATATGAGGGCTGTGAAAATTCACACGGTTTTAATTGGTAACACTTTACACTACAGATCCCTCATAAGGTGGTAATTCGATGGTAATTTCATGGTAATAATGCCTTTGTAAGCATTTATTATAAGCAATTTTCAGTGTAATTACTCTAGAGTTTGTAGGTAATAGCAATGCAAACAGCTTTCATTAAAGTGGTCATTTCTATAGTAATTTTGATGTCATTTCATGATAATAATCTGTGTGACTGTTTATATCATGTCATTTCTATGCAGTTTCTAGGTAATAGTGATGTAAACAGATCTAATTTGAAGTATAATAAAATGGTCATTATGTGAAGAGAATCTGTAATTTCTGAAACGATGAGTCCAGGATTTACTTGTTTGAAAAATAAGGTATTAATTGATTGATAGATAGTTTGTTGTTCTAAAAAATAACTTTATTGTCATAGTTGTCAGACAATAACACATGTCCTATTTTTAATTAAAAAAATATAGTCTCAGGGGCAGTCTATTTGAGTTTTATTTTATTATTCACGTAAAAATCGAATTTATTTCTAAATGAAACAACAAATTATTAAAGAAAAAGAAGGTATTTGTACAATATTGATGTTTCATTTGTCATATAATATCACCTTTGTTACAGTGTTGTTGGGGTTGGGGGGTTTAATATAAGATGTCATCATTTACTATATCATGAAAATTCAAGCCCAGCACATTCAGAGGTGTGTGGTTTTCAACGAGCAGGAAAGGAGTGAAAATAAGCAAAGAAAAACATACGTAATTTAATTCATTCTTTTAGAGAAAATGTAGTGGGATAAAAAAAATAAGGTTCCATAAATTAAAATACCCAAATAATGTACAAAAGTACCTATGACTTATGCTTTATTGTGTGAGTTTACTGGTGTTATAATGAAGTGTTTTAATAAAAGGAGAGAAAGTCCAAATGTAGTAAAAGAAAAAGAACAACAAAAATACTGTTGAGATGTAATGCAGTGTTTATTCATTTTAAAGAAATGTATAATCATTACAACTAGTGACACTAACAATAATGTTAAGTTGAATGTTAATAATGTAATGTCAGAGTCTGGATATACATTTAAATATCTGTATAATAATGTAAACTTTACACTTTCTTGATATGTTTTCTATGAAATAAATCATATTCAAACCTCAATATGACAAATCTTTATCACACTTTGTGGATTCTGTTATTGATTTTTATCTATTTCTTTCTTTCTTTCGTTATAATTAAAGCTGAATAAGGTGTATTTTTGTTCACAGTTGCTGTAAGTATTATTAATAAATCTTGTACAATAACACATAATGGATATAATTTCATATTACTTGCCACCTTTTAATGTTTTTTTTTTTTTTTTAAAACAAAAACTTGGTGGTCCACTGGTGGGCTTCACTACCACCAGGTTTAGCAACATTACTGAGAGAAACCCTGTAATGGTGAAACTGAAGTAGATGAAAAGTACCTCAAATATTTAGGTGAAAAACTGTACTTAGTTACATTTAATTTAATTTAATTTATTAAGATCTTCATTAACAATTGAGGTTTCAATTGCTTTCTGAGATCTCTTCTACATTATATTACAACCCTACACACACACACACACACACACACACACACACACACACACACACACACACACACACGTACACAGACTGGTCATATAATACAACAGTCCATTGCAATATAACTAAATAAACTAAGTAAGTGTTATACATATATATATACTCATTCACCACACAATAGTTGTCTGATACAAATCATAAGACATCTTTCAATATTATCAATACTCTTTCAACATTTTATCAGTGTGCTCATGCTTACGTGCATCTGTCACCTCCCACACTCTTCACTGTATAAAGCCTTTTTGTTCTTAGAGAAAACGTCTTACGCATTCAACCAGAATTAGAAAAAACATGGACCCTAGTGTTTGACGTACAATATTAAAAGAGCATTTTTGTACTAAGTCTATTGATTTATTTGACACAACGTATGTCTGTATTCAGGACAGTGTGTGCACAGTGTTATGTAATGTCACTATTAACTCCTGGCACATTTACAACCTGAAATGTCCACAGTCAAATAATTCAGCCTTGGCACATGTTAAATGACTGATGGTGTGTTCAGGGGCCAGCCCTGATATTGGGATATTTGGCTTTCAGCCTCTGTATGATTATAGTCTAATGATTATATACTTTGTTATACAGTGCTGTGTCAGCTTGGCAGCCTTTCAAATAGCTGATATCTGTGTCAGTGGTGCAGCATAGCATTTGGAGAGATCACTGTTTGGGTTTGTGACTGAATGATCATGTGTAGAGAACTATAATTCCAGTTGTGTGTGAATTTATACAACACACGAGCACAGTTGACCATGTATGCTCTTCAGAGGTGAAACAATTCGAATAATTGTACAAGACAAAAAAATGTTAAAGGCAAATTAGTTCAAGATTAGTTTAACCCTCGATGGGACTTGAAGGTGGAAAAGCACTACAAAAGTATAGTTCATTTACTATTTTACCATTTATGAAGGAAATTCATTTAAAAAAAGACCTTTGATTTTAAGTGTATTAATCCCTCCATCTATCTATCTATCTATCTATCTATCTATCTATCTATCTATCTATCTATCTATCTATCTATCTATCTATCTATCTATCTATCTATCTATCTATCTATCTATCTATCTATCTATCTATCTATCTATCTATCTATCTATCTATCTATCTATCTATCTATCTATCTATATGAATTCTTTATGTTAAAAAAACAGTTCATAAAATAACAATGAATGCATTATAAATGACCATATTTGATTCATTTTAATTTCAGAAATGTTAGTGAAATCTTGCCAAATTAAATCTTGTGAGATCTTGTCACACGAGATTTCATCACACCCCTAGTAGCTACTGTCTGTGTGAACACATCAAAGATGTTAGGCTCAACCATGTCTATGTGCTCAACTGTTATGACAACTGTTATGATAGACCTACGTGTAAAAAAACAAAACGTATCGAAAGTGTAGGACCTTTTTTTCCACAGTGTGTGCAAAGCAAAGTAGCATTAGCATTAGCCTACAACTGCTGTATTTCATGCTTAGTAATGCTACAACAGCTGAACCGAAAGCATCCACACATTAACGGTACTTCCTCAAAGTGGACTCAGAGCTTCTGTGTTTTGCTAACTGGTGAATGCTAGCATCTGTTAGCATGTAGCCTCATGTGTTGTCATTATTTTTCGCAAATGTACCAAGGTAGTGTAAATATTAGGCTACATCTGCTTTGACATATTCTGCATGCACACACAAGTCAAAACACCTCAGCCTTCTCTCGTCCCCATTTGTTTATTGATCCACTTTAACCCTTTAACCCTTTAACTACTGAGACATTATTCCAGGTAAATGTGCTGCTGTGAATTTGTCTTTAAAGCTGCTGTGAGTCTGTGTTTGTGTTCCTTTTCTTCAGGAGTTTAGTTTTACTGTGTTTCAGGGTCAAAACAGGTGGAATAACAGAGAAAAGACAAAGAGTTGAAAGTGAAGACACTCAGAATGTGCGTAATTTTAGGATGTTGAACATGGACTGTGAACTGAAACACATTGAACAACAAGTATTTGATCTTTGGTCCAGCAGGTTTTGTTTTGGGATCTTAAAAAAATCAGTTCAGATGCTTTCTGGCACTTGATTCTACTTAAAAAAAAAAACAATTACAAAGGCAAAACTTGGTAAAGATACAGTGAAAAAAAGAAAGAAAATTACATCTTTTTTCATTTATTTATTTTTATGTGCAACATGGACTAGAGGACATTTTCCCTCTTTCCTTTCCTTTCTCTGCTTGACCCTTTATTGAAGCAACACCAAATGACATACAATATTATACAATAATTTACATTTACTCATCATAGTGGTGGTGTGTGTGTGTGTGTGTGGGGGGGGCATGTAATGTGCACCTTTTTCATGTTGTTGTATGATTAACTCATTCCCTGTCAGAAGACAATATTGACTCAGAAAATAGACATTATGTTATGTTATACTATGCTATGCTATGCTATGTTATGTTATGTTATGCTATGCTATGCTATGCTGTGCTATGCTATGCTATGTTATGTTATGTTATGTTATGCTATGCTATGCTATGCTATGCTATGTTATGTTATGCTATGCTATGCTATGCTATGTTATGTTATGTTATGCTATGTTATGCTATGCTGTGCTATGCTTTGCTATGCTTTGCCATGCTATGTTATGTTATGTTATGCTATGCTATGCTATGCTATGCTATGTTATGTTATGCTATGCTATGCTGTGCTGTGCTATGCTGTGCTGTGCTATGCTATGCTATGCTATGCTATGCTATGCTATGTTATGTTATGCTATGCTATGCTATGTTATGTTATGTTATGCTATGTTATGCTATGTTATGTTATGTTATACTATGCTATGCTATGCTATGCTATGCTGTGCTATGCTATGTTATGTTATGTTATGCTATGCTATGCTATGTTATGCTATGCTATGCTATGCTATGCTATGCTATGCTATGCTATGCTGTGCTATGCTATGCTATGCTATGTTATGTTATGTTATGTTATGCTATGCTATGCTATGCTATAATAAAAAACTCTAAGACTACATAAGTATGAGACCCATCAAAATAAAGTGTAGACTGTTCATTTGGATTTTAATTGACACCAAACATGTCAATGGCAGTGAATGAGTTAGTAGTAATGATAATGACAACACCAAATAACAACAGCGGTAACAGATAAAGTAAATAAATGGGTATAGAAATGATAGTTTTGTATGTCGAGAGTGAAAGTTAGGGTATATTTTTAGTCTCACTCACTGCTTTGTTTTTCTCCTTTGTATGTTCAGAATTATTAGGAATATTTAGAATAACTCATACATATAGAACACTCACCAATGATGCGTCGAAGCTAAAAGGTTAAAACACAAAACAAAAATGAAATTCATCAAATTAATTGATTAATCGATGAAAATACTCAATTACAAAAATATTTGACAGTTGCAGCCCTAATGCTCTTATAATGAGCAGGTGAAAAGGACTTGACTGTTGCTCAGTTTCTTCTTCCTCTTCTTTTTTTTTTTCTTATAATCACTTCCTCATGAGGCCAGAAGCAGGTTGTTTATTGTAATGTTTCTTATGTTGGGGTGTTTGGAAATCCAAACTGGCTGCAAGATAAAGCTGAAGAGTCTCGAGCTGATTAACAACAGCAGGAAGGAGAATGAAAAACATAAGTGTAATTAGAAATTCTGTTTGGACTTTTTGTGCCTTTGTTCAATTTTTGCTTTTTTTCCCCTGGCCTCTTTAGGCTTATTTTCATGACTCTTGGCTGGTTTGTTTTTCCAGCATATTCTTCCTGTTGAATTATTAATGTAGGGGACAGTGAATGCCTCATTTTGGTGTGTATGGTCAGGTGTTTCTTTGTTTTATGTAGAAACTGGTGTCCACTACTAATATACTATGACAGTAGCTAATAAGGCTACGTTCACACAGCAAGTCTTAATGCACAATTCAGATTCTTTTTTTTTTTGTGAAATCAGATTTTTTGTATGCTAGTTCATATTACACATGAAAGGGATAGTTCACTATTTTTCCCGTAGCAGCCGCAAACACTGTCGAACAGCTGATGAAAGTTGTTAGCTAACGCGCATTGATCGCTATTGAGAGAAAGTAGCTCCAAGCAATTATGAGGTGTGAGTTTTTGTTCCATGACCGTTTTGTTATGCAAATAAATCACTCATTCGAACACATATTGTTTTGAGACACACGTTTTATTTTTTTGACCCCAGGAAACTTGCCGGAAAGTAGTTCCAAAACCAGACCAGAACTTGACTCACAGGAGACTGCCGGAGGTAAGTCACTGTGAGTGCACCAGAGTAAAGATTCCATACAAATTAATGTGAAAAATAGTGAACTATCCCTTTAAATGTGACTGTTATCAGTCTTGAATGTGAATGGAATGTCTCTGAAGTTACATACATGAAGTACTTTTACTTAATTACTTCCCACTTCTGGACTAAACACAGGTCTGGATCATACTGGTTTCGCTGGATCCAGGTGGACTGGAATAAGTTTGACTAGAATAAGTGTGGGTGCCATGTTTAGACCCAGTTGGACCAGATGAGTCTGTGGTGGATTCATTTCAGAAAATTTCTGTGTTCATGACGCCTGCAGGAGCTGCTCACATGTTGTTTCACTTCTTTTCACTTTCTTTCATTGTGTTTTTTTGAAACACGTTTGGCTTAAGTTTCTTGGACGTGACCAGGTACGATGGTGCCGAAAGAGAAACTAAATATTTAGTAGTCCCACATTTAGTTTATTTTTTTCCTCCTGCAGTTATTGCGCTCATACTATGTTCTTTATTTTCATGGTTTGAACCACAATTTGGTCATCTTCAGAAGTATTATTTTGGCCTTTCTTGTATGGGTGTAATGGTACAGAACATTTTTGGTTGGGTATATATTCAGTACAGTGAAGGAGTCCGATTTAATTTTAAAAACTAAAAACAGCTTTCATTAAAGTGGTCATTTCTATAGTAATTTTGATGTACTTTCATGATAATAATCCTGTGTCACGTCATTTCCATGCAGTTTGTAGGTAATAGTGATGTAAACAGATTTAATTTAAATTATAATAAAATGGTCATTATGTGAAGAGAATCTGTAGTCCAGTCCTTTAATTACCTGAATGTATATTAAAAGCTCTTACTGAGGAAAATAATGATTAAACTATTCCTTGCAAGTCTTTTAGTACAAGTAAAATTTATACAATAATCATGACAACATGAATGTCTTTTTTTTTTTTTTTTTTTTTACATTTTGGATAATTTACTATTTTAATTGACTCATTTCAGATAGATAGATAGATAGATAGATAGATAGATAGATAGATAGATAGATAGATAGATAGATAGATAGATAGATAGATAGATAGATAGATAGATAGATAGATAGATAGATAGATAGATAGATAGATAGATAGATAGATTACTTAGTTATTACCAAGAAAAAGACCAAATCAAAACGTGCAGTAGTAAGATGGTAAAAAATATATGATGTGCCTGTAACTACAATGGAACAAGTTAAGTAATTTAATGGATATAAGCAACTACAAAAGCATTATTACCATGAAATTACATCAAAATGTCTACATTAATTAAAGCTGTTTGTATCATTATTACCTAAAAACTCCAGAGTAGTTACACTAGAAATTGCATGGATATGTAATAAGTAATAAGCTATTACAAAGGTATTATTACCATGAAATTACATAAAAATTACCATAGAATAACCACCTTATTAGTGATCTGTAATATAAACTGTTACTGATAAATCCAACATCAAGATTAATCTGATTTTAACTTGTGATGCCATTATAACCCATCTGCAGCACAGAATGACTCTGAACATCTGGGGCAATTTGTTCAAATCGAGTTAGCGTCACGCATGTGCGATTGGGCGGTCGATGCGGTAATGACAGGCAGCAGAACTAAGTCATAAAGATGGAAGATGATAAACAGCACAATGGTCCTCTGAATGGAAATATGAGGACAAAAAAAACAAAAAACAAGTCAACAACAATCAACAAACATAAAGTATTACGCACACCCTGCAGGAAGGAATTTTCTTTTCACTGAAGTACTTCCAGTTTAAAATACCACATTAATGTGAAACAGACACTAGTCGGGGATTCTGCTAGCACTAATGTTTACAACAAACACTCCTTTCTTAACTTTGTTCGCTCATACAAAATGAAGCATGATTAATAATGAATAATATTTATTCATGATTAATCAATATTAATCTACAGCAACAACTCTGTGATTAATCTGATTAAAATTTTTTGAATCATTTGACAGCACTACTTAAATATACTGCCACACTTATCTGCATTTACCCTTTTATTAAGATGACTGTGGTGCCAGTAATGCATTTTCTCATCCACAGTTTGGACTATTTAAAGTTATTGAATATAATTCCAAAAGACATCAGGGAAGCCAGTTCACTGAGTATATTTAAAACCAAATTAAAAACATTTTTATTTTCATCAGCCTTTGAAGGGAGATAAAGATAAAGTTCTTTACATTCTGTATATTCTTTATATTCTTCGTATTTTGTGTGTAATCAAATCTTTATGTATTTCTTATTTATTTTATTGAAATTGTATAATGTATGAACAATCAGTTTATAGTGCACTTTTGTAATTTTATAATTTTGTACAATCAAATCTTAATGTATTTCTTATTTCACCCTTGTCTTAAAATTGTATTTTCATTTTTAATCAATGTGAAGCACTTTGGGCTACAGTGTTTGTATGAAAGGTGCTATACAAATAAAGATTTTATTATTATTATTATTATTATTATTATTATTATTATTATTATTATTATTATTATTATTATTATTATTATTATTATTATTATTATTATTTTGAAAATCCATCTTTTAGCTGTACTATTGCCATAAAGTTTAATTATTCCTGCAAATGTGAGAATACACTGAGCATAACACTGAGGACAGACATAAAATACACTTTTTTAGTCTTTTGGAGGAAAATCAACTGATGCATAATCTTATCTAAAAACACTCATGCCACTGATTTGATAAAAACTCTTTTTGATGCTGGTGTTTTTAAAAACATGACAGCAGTGAAAAACTCACAGGGGATCACAGGTGGATTAACTGAGTCCTACACGAGTACACTTAACAAAACTGTACCCGTGTACATTATACCCATAACCCAAACCATAATTAAACATTCTCTACCCAGGAGCTCAGTGTGTCGCTTTATTGTCAGTTTAAACTCACACCACATCAGTGTTACTCAGTAATATCTTGCTCGTCTGTGTCCACACTTAAGGGACTGGTTAAGTGTCATCCTGTATTTTGGAAATCTGTGAGCGGATGTAAAGCTCCCTTCAAAATAAAACGATTCAGCTGTGTGGTTTCATCCATGAATATGCTTTTATTTAGTCACTTCCTGTCCACTACCCACATTTCCTTTAACTTTACCTCTATCCATAACTCCAAAAATCAGCAGACCTACCTCTGGTTGGAAGTTTTAACGTGTATACATTTCTGAAAATAAATGTTATGTCATTGTTAAGTCACTTGGTCACAGATATAAAGAACAGAATTAGAGATCGGTGGTTGGACCTCAGGAAACTGATTCATGGATCGTTCGTCGACAGTTTTACCGATTCAGGGCTCCATGGACCGATTCACTCAGATCTCAGATGACATAGACCGATTTAAATTGATTTATTTTTACACCCCTACTACTTACTAATCATTTCTACGCCTAATGTTATTGACTAATGACAGTTATGCAAAGGCTGAAGTAATAATGATGGTTTTGAGCAGAAATAAACCAAAAAATTGACAAGTTAACTGTCTTTCGTAATCATTACCTGTTTCACTATAATATCTTGTCTAAATTAAAAACAAAAATCTCTAACACTTGATATATATATATATATATATATATATATATATATATATAAACTACTGGAAACCACACAGAGCGTGTCAAAGCTAAAATGTTAAAATCCATTGCACTAATGTACAAAGGCCAATATTTCCTACATTAGAGCTCACTGGTTGAGCCGTATCATGCATTAATAGTCCCTTACATGATATATGGAGTATAAATATGGGGAAACACATAGAAAACAAACACAAATTAAATTTTTTACTGCAAAAAAAAAAGGATTTTAAGCAAAAAACCCTATCATGAGCCATCCAATGAAACTAAATAAATGTTAAAAAAAAAACAAAAACAATAAAACTAATAAAAAAATATTTATTTTACTCAAAGTTAGTCATTTAGAAGGTTAATAGCCATGGGTCTATATAGAGACAGGTTTTGCTAATTGATTGTATAATTGGTGAGGATTATTTGGCCAAACTGACTTTATGGTCCCTCTCTTCAAAATACCCAGTAGATACAACAAGGTTGCAAAATAAATTTCCCCATAACATTATTCAAATAAACATTCAGAATGAAATAAAAGCAGGTAGAAAGTTAATAGTCACAGTGAGCTGTAGTTGTGAATAAAAAAAAAATAACTTGAGGAATGCGCTGACCATCACAAACTGATGATATTCTGTATAACACAAACCACACAGCTTTCCTGAGCTGTAATTTAGTACTTACACAATTTAAAACAACAATCAAGCTCTGTTTTAGTGCTGAGTTGCAGCTTTTATGCATGTATGAGAGTGAGCACAGCTAACACAAACGCTGCATTTACTCTCTGCTTTTGTCGACTTCACTTTGGGACCAACACATGTTCATCTGTTTTTCCCCCAAAATATGCTTTTTTTTTGTGCGGTGCAGAGTGTGGACAAAGGACTGGGTGTCTGGAGAGGGTGGGTGCTGCTGCTGGGGAGGGGAGAATGGTGGTGGTAGGGGATGGGGGGGGGGGCTGATGGGTGATGGGTGGGAGTCTGCAGGGGACGGCTGGCTGGCTGTGTTTATGGATGTGAGCTTCAGGGGGGCAAAGGTGGGGGTCCAGAGTGTGTGTGTGTGTGTGTGTGTGCGTGCATTCATCTGCATATCAGTCTGTATGTGTCTAAGAGCATGCATATCTGACTGCGGACCCGAGTGTGTGTGTGTGTGTGTGTGTGTTTTGTGTGTTCTTTTGTTTTGCTCTGGGTTGCTGGGTGATGGGACCAGCTGGGAGGGCTGAAGCCATTCACTTCCCTTCTGCTACCCTGAAGGCAGCCAGCAGGGAGGGAGGGAGAGAGAGAGAGAGAGAGAGAGAGAGAGAGAGAGAGAGAGAGAGAGAGGGAGAGAGAGAGAGAGAGAGAGAGAGAGAGAGAGAAAGAGAGAGAGAGAGGGAAGGGGAGGGGAGAGGGGAGAGGGGGGGTCAAAGGAATAAGATAGAGAAGAAAAATGAACGGGGAGGGGGTGGTGGGGGGGGGTGTGTATATATTCACTTCAAAGCCATAGTGAAGGAGCGATTGCAATCAGAGGGAAGAGAAAGCGACTGACAGGGAAAAGAAAGAGGTGACGAAGTTTTGAACGTAGCTCTGAGTGAATGAAGAGATTCATGAAGGAAAGTGAAGAAGGCAGCAGGGTGGTGTTGGTGGTGGGGGGCGGGGGGGGGGGTTCAAGGAGGGAAAGTGTGTCAGGCTGAATCGTGATAGAGCAGCAGAGCTGACTCAGCCAGTCTGCTGTGGCGTAGGAGGGCAGCAGCAGGGGAGGAAGTAGGTTCCTGTGTGTTTAACTGGATCACAGTAATCTGATTACCTCTAAAGAAGGGGAATAGGTTTTTAGTATTTTCACAAAAGGAAGCAGAGGAGTGAGACTGTACGGAAACTACACCTCTGAGGGGAAATGTGATCGTGTAACATGTTGGTAGAATTGTGTGTAGTACGACACAACTACTGTACAACTACTGCACAACTACTGCACAACTACTGTACAACTACTGCACAACTACTGCACAACTACTGTACAACTACTGTACAACTACTGCCACAACTATTGCACAACTACTGTACAACTACTGTACAACTACTGTACAACTACTGTACAACTACTGCACAACTACTGCACAACTACTGTACAACTACTGCACAACTACTGTACAACTACTGAACAGTAATAATAAGAGTCAACACCACAGGGGAAGTGGTATTATTATTATTATTATTATTATTATTATTATTATTATTATTATTATTATTATTATTATTATTATTATTATTATTATTATTATTATTATTATTATTATTATTATTATTATTATTATGTGTGCACAATAGTCACATCGCAGGCCCTGCAATTATTTAAATTTATTTGTATTTTTTAATGAATGTGTTTTTATTAATTAATTTAATTTAACATTTTTATTTTTTTGTATTAATTTATTTGTATTCATTAATTTTTTAAATTTGTTTGTTTATTATTACTTTTTATTTTTTTATTTATTTGTCTTTTAGTATTATTTATTCATTTATTTTTATTTTCAATTTTAATTCAATTAATTAATTAATTAATTAATTAATTATTAATTTAACATAATTATTTCAGCTAAAAGAAGGATGATACTGAAACATATGTTCTGTGTTGACCACTAATCTGTTTGACCACACAGCTGTTACATACTCCTGAGTGTTTTTTCATATCATAATAGACAGTGTATATTGCAGGGGTAAAAATATATAAATATATATATATATATATATATATATATATATATATATATATATATATATATATATATATATATATATATTGTGCAGCTGTACCCAGAGGCTGATCCACTCATTTCCAGGTAATAATTGTGTCATGATAAAGCATATTTTTCATAACTTTGATGAATAACATTTATTATATGAGACATGCTGAGTATTGTGAACTTAAACAACACTGCTTCCTATAATTACTTTCCAGCTTATTGTCATTTGAGTAGTGTGAGAGAATCATAAAACTAATGTAACTGTTGCTTTCTAACCCATTTTCAAGTTGAAAGTCGATGCTGTTACGCCTGAATTTTGACTAATCGCAGGCATATTAAACTAGTTAAAGGGTTAAATAAGTGATTGACAGTTGGAATTAACACCTGTTGATTCTGTCAGATGTGACATTTTTCCAATATTTAATGTGTTTAATCATTTGTGTTGGACTTAAAGGAGAGAGCTGCTGCGTATGTTCCCGTTCTGGATTTTATTTTTAATCATCTTTTCCCCTACTGTTTTTATTTTTTTTCTCCAAAGGCTGTTTTCATGTCATGTAGAGTGAACATATAACTTCGTAACTGTACTTAGGTAGATTTTTTTAGGTATCTGTACTTTACTTGAGTATTTATTTTTCTGGCAACTTTTTACTTTTACTCCCGACATGTTTGTATAAATATCTGTACTTTATACTCTTTACATTTATATAAATATCTGTACTTTACACTTTTAACATTTATATAAATACACTTTATATACTTTTTCAAACTAAACAGATGTGACCATATGAAAAATAAGTGGCTTATTATTATTATTACATTATAATTATATGACTATTATCACATATTTGACTTGTTATCTCATAATTTTGACTTTTTATCTCACAATTTTTAATTTTTACCTCATAAATTTTTTACTCTTACTTAAGTAGCTGAGTTGAATCAGTACTACTACAGTACTTTTACCAGAGCATTTTTTACACACAAGTAGCTGTACTTCTACTTAAGTACAGAATGTGAGTACTTTTATCACCTCTGGTGAAATGAATGAGCTAATGCTAAGTGGTAGGTGATTTAAAGAACAGCTGTATATAATATGTGAGTTAAATATAGGAAAATACAGGATTTTCACAGTAAAAAATGCAGAAGATGATTTTGTAATAAATTGTGATTAAACCATTTCCAAAGTGTTAAAGAACAGGGAGGGAAAAAAGTCATCCGGGAACTGTCATTTACCACTGAGGCTTAATGAGTTAAAATTAGATTAAAATGATTAACATTTTTAATCAGATTACTCATAGTGTTGCTTTGGATTAATTTCAATTAATCATGATCAAAACATCTTATGTCAGTCGACCATTCTGTGTCGACTGGTAATTTTTGTTTTTTGTTTATTTGTTTTGTATTCAAATATACCAAAATAAACTAAGAAGCAAAACATGTAAAGAAAAAATATACAAAAACATCCTAAAATCCACTAAAATTCACCCCCTGCCAAAAAAACACAAAACACAAAATAGTACTGAAAAAGTCTAAACCATCCATTATTCATTTAAACACAAAAAGGAAAACTGAGAAAACACATCGTTAATCCGTTTTTACCTCCAGCAAGAAGGTATTAAATTGGGGTCCATTTGTCTGTCTGTTTGTTTGTTTGTCTGTCTATCAGCAGGATTTTTATGTAAAAAGTCCCAAACAGATTTTAATGAAACTTTCAGGAATGACAGATAATGACTCAAGGAAAAACCCATTAGATTTTGAGCAATGAAGGTCAAAGGTCAAAGTCACACTAAAGGTCAACAACTAAAACACATCAGTGGTAATATCTGAGGATTCAGACAAATATAATTTTGCATAATTTTTTTTTTACATTGTTTTTCATTCACATTGTCTCCCCTTCAGATGCGTGAACACCTATGGCTCCATTATGTCACGTTTTGACGTCATATGATGCCATATCAAGCCTTGGCGGAGGTCTGCTGTCTCTGACTGCCTTGTTTCATTTTGGTTTTGGAAACAAATAATGAATAAATAACTAGTTGTTTCATTGTCTTATTTTTGGTTTTATTTTGAAAAACAAATTAAAGAATGGTATACTGATTCTGGATTCATCTGCATTCAGATGATGCATTCATTTTGACAGCCCGAGTTAATATTTGTAGTAAGGTGTCCTTTTTATATTACCCAAATGTATTTCTAAGCCAGTTCTGAACCTTGTTGAATCTGTAAAAGAACAGAGTAGTGGCACTGATGAACTTCTGATTTTTTCAGACAACCCAACCTGAGACTTTAACTTAGAAATCAGTGTGGCTGGTATATCATGGTTGAAAAGACTAGAAGACAGTTGCAGTCCTAGCAGGCAAACACTTGGACTCATTTCCCCTCAGAGGTGTTTCTAGTGTGGTTTCCATTAGACAAAGCAGTGGGAGGATGAAGAGAGATTGTCTTCTTATTGCTGCATCAGTGACCTGTTAGCTCTGATTATGTTGTATCCTTTGGCCTACACACTTTATGGGCTAACAGTAGGAGTTAACCATCAATAACAATTGTAGTGCAGAAACTAATAACTACAGGAAAAAAGAAAAAGAAATACTACAATAATATAATAATATTATACCTTGTATTAGACTTTGTAATGACCCTGATGTTATAATGAGACTTAATAATGCTCACTTTGTCCATGATACATACATATATATATATATATATATATATATACTGTATATATATATACTCTGTGTGTATATATATATATATATATATATATATATATATATATATATATATATATATATATATATATACAGTATATATCTATATATATATATATACTCTATATATATATATATATATATATATATATATATATATATATATATATATATATATATATATATATATATATATATATATATATATATATATATATATATATATACTCTGGAGGCCAACTCAAAGCCAATTGCACAAGTGAGCATCAGATGTGGCATTTACCAAGGAGATGCTCTGTCCCCCGTGCTGTTCTGCATAGGCCTAAACCCCCTCAGCCAGATCATCTCAAAGAGTGGCTTCGGATACCAGTTCCGAAGTGGAACACCCATCAACCACCTCCTCTACATGGATGACATCAAGCTGTATGCCAAGAATGAGCGTGACATTGATTCCCTAATTCACCTCACCCGGATCTACAGCAAAGACATTGGGATGTCATTCGGACTAGATAAATGTGGGCGGATGATATCTAGAAGAGGAAAGGTGATCACAACTGAAGGGGTTGACCTACCTGAAGGGAATATCACAGATGTGCAGGAAAGTTACAAATACCTAGGGATCCCACAGACAAATGGTAATCATGAGGAGGCAGCTCGGAAGTCAGCCACAGCCAAATACCTACAGAGGGTAAGACAGGTCCTGAAAAGTCAGCTGAACAGCAAAAATAAGATCCAGGCCATTAACACCTATGCCCTGCCAGTAATCAGATACCCAGCTGGGATAATATCCTGGCCACTGGAAGAGATACAAGCCACTGATATCAAGACAAGGAAACTCCTTACCATGCATGGAGGGTTCCACCCCAAGTCCAGTGTCCTGAGGCTGTACACGAAGCGAAAGGAAGGGGGCTGAGGACTAGTAAGTGTCAGAACTACTGTCCAGGAGGAAACGGCGAACCTCCAGGAATACATCAAGAAAATGGCCCCCAATGACCAACTGCTTAGTGAATGCCTCAGGCAACAAAAGCCCAGTAAGGTCGAGGAACCAGAGGGGCTATCATGGAAGGACAAACCCTTGCATGGCGTGTACCATCGACAAATTGTGGCTGATATGGAAAAGACATACCAGTGGCTGGAAAAGGCTGGACTAAAGGACAGCACAGAGGCGCTACTCATGGCTGCACAAGAACAAGCCCTGAACACCAGAGCAATAGAGGCCGGGGTCTACCACATCAGACAGGACCCCAGGTGTAGGCTGTGTAGAGAAGCCCCTGAAACAGTCCAGCACATCACAGCAGGGTGTAAGATGCTGGCAGGCAAGGCATACATGGAGAGGCATAACCAGGTAGCGGGCATACTGTACAGGAACATCTGTAAAGAGTATGGACTGGAGGTCCCAGGGTCAAGATGGGAGAACCCCCCAAAGGTGACAGAGAACAAACAGGCCAAGATCCTGTGGGACTTCCAGATCCAGACTGACAAGATGGTGATGGCCAATCAGCCTGACATAGTGGTGGTGGATAAACATGAGAAGACAGTGGTGGTGATAGATGTAGCAGTCCCCAGTGATAGCAACATCAGAAAGAAAGAACATGAGAAGCTTGAGAAATACCAAGAAAGAGGAGTTAGAGAAAATGTGGAGTGTGAAGACAACAGTGGTACCAGTAGTGATCGGAGCACTAGGGGCAGTGACCCCCAAGCTGGGAGAATGGCTCCAGCAGATACCAGGAACAACATCAGAGATCTCTGTACAAAAGAGCGCATTGCTAGGAACAGCTAAGATCCTGCGCAGAACCCTCAGGCTCCCAGGCCTCTGGTAGAGGACCCGAGTCTGAAGGAGACACCGCCCACGTGGGGCGAGGGGAACATTTATTTTTATTTTATATATATATATATATATATATATATATATATGTATATACATAACCCTAACCTTCTGTTTTTGGACATCACCATTGTGTCCTATGAGTCTTTCTGACGGTGTGAACACAAAATGCTTGAAAGAGGAACTTCACATGCAACAAAGAGATGTAAAGCTCACAGCTGGACCTGCAAGCCTCCTTCTCTCCCTGGGAGGGCGAAGGGACAGGGTGGTGAACCACCCCAACCTTACTCCCACCAGCTCGACCCCCAGTACCCCCCTCCGAATGTGCCAAGTCCGAACCCTGGTGCTGAGCGCACTGCTGTACTGTGCCCTCACACACTGTCAGATAAAATCAGTGACAAACTGCCCATTCATGAGCAAATGAACGCCACATATATATGGACCAAGATGCCCCCCCCCCCAACAGGGAAATAAAAAAGGCCATATGATCTGGACTATCGGAAAAAAACTATTGATTTACAATGTTAATTTAGTGATTTGAGCCTCATTTATGTTATTCATGAGGGAATGAAGGTCATACTTCTACATGGAGAACAATTTATACTGTCTATGGGTGATTATCTGAATTGGGTGCACATTGGAGGCTGGCAGAGGAACAGTGCAACCTTCAACCCTATAACAAAGACTCATCCCCATTTTTGGTAATGGGGATAAAATATGGTAAAAATAGTCAAAAATCATCATTAGTTAGCGTATGGAGGACTAGAAATTAGTAAAGTTTTCCAAGAAAAGTATTACTTTTTCCCCAAACAATACTCTATATGAACATATTTGAGGTAAACCTGTGGGACATAAAGTGAACCAAATTCAGAAAATCACCCCTATAGACAAACACTGTACATCTGCTCAATGATAAACAACACCTGAAGCTGTTCTAAACAACATATAAGGTTGTCACTTATTAAAGGAAAACAAAGATGTTTAACTTGATAGTTAATATGCATAAATAAACATTAAATAAAAGAAATGCAATTAATCAAATGCAATTCAATTCAGTTTCATTTGTAGAGCCCCAAATCACAACAGTTGAAAGAGTAAGACAGTATGAGAGAAAACACAATTAATTAAGTTATTATGTGTAACTATACTATACAGTGATTCAGAGAGATTTTGTAGAATTTTTGTTGATGTAAATAGTGAATATGAGTGATTGTTGAAAGTTTATGACCTCATAACAGTTGTGTTCTTTATGTTTAGTGTTTTGTCTTTTTATTTTATTATTTTCAGTATACATATCCTCTCACCATAGGTATAAGCATGTCCAGTTTTCCAAAAATCAATTGAAAACAAACCACATTTTTAACGAAAAATAAAGGGGAAAATAGTGTTAAATAGATGCTAATAGCGCCCCCCTCACACACACACACATTCACTTAATTATGAGTGATGTGTTTAGTTTTTAACAAGTGCTGCTTGAATGTTTTAAGATGAGGAGGTCGATGACAATATCCAATATCACACTAAGGTTGAAATTTTGAATTTCAGAGTATTTCAGTGACTGCACTATAAAGGGTTAAGGATAAATATTGAAATGAGCCACATCAAACAGAAACAACCTTATTATTATGGATTATACCTCTTTATTCTCCTGTATTTACAACAGCTACAGTATATATACGTAGCTTCTGATGTTGCTCAAAGCCAGTGTCGACGAAAAAAAAGGTAATTACATGTGACAGTATGTAATGTAGCATATGGAGAACTGTATTTGCTCAGCGCTGTTTGTCTTTACTCCTTTAATTTTCTGTAGGCTTTTAGCTCACTGTGATCAAACGAAGGAATATACAAGAACACAGCAGCCAGTCTTCTGTTCAATTTTGTGAAATGGGCAAAAATAATAGTCGAAATCAATCATAACTTGAGTTTATTTGCATTTAAATCTGAGTCTGGTATGTTCAGGTCCGTAGAGACGCTCTACCTCCTGCAACAAGCTGACCGTTGATCATTCCAATATGCAGTTTCCTTTCATTTCTTGTTTTTTTTAAAACATGGTATCCCAGATACAAAAAAAAAGGCGATGCCAGAGGGGAAAAGAATAGCTCTCTGAAGGGACAGGAGGGTTAGTGAAATGAAGCTGCTCGGGGGTGGAAAATCGGAGAGAGAGAAAGACGAATAACCAGCTAAACTGTAGTTGCTGGCTGCTAGTCTCTAAATCTGAACTGCTGCGGCTGCTTCCTTGTGCCATGACTTGTGAGTCGGCTCGCTTTTCTAGAAGATTAATGACCTTCCTGTTTTCAGCTATGGTATCTCTCTCCGCAGAGTTTTCACTGCAGTTCGCTTTGACTTGAAGTGCACTTTTTTAAAAACGCTGCAGAATTTATTGTTAGAGGCAGGGCCGCTAAGGTATGCAGAAGAGAGGGAAGGGGTGTACAAATACACACTTTACATGTTCTGTACCACTGCTGTGCCCGTTTACACTGCGAATGCCAATACAATATCTAATAATGTAACACCTACTCCAATACAGTCAATCTAGTACAGACACTCTAGTACAGTCAGTCTAGTAAAATCACCACAGTACAGTCAGTCTAGTACAGTCACTCTAGTACAGTCAGTCTAGTAAATTCACCCTAGTACAGTCACTCTAGTACAGTCAGTCTAGTAAATTCACCATAGTACAGTCAATCTAGTACAGTCACTCTAGTACAGTCAGTCTAGTAAAATCACCACAGTACAGTCAGTCTAGTACAGTCACTCTAGTACAGTCAGTCTAGTAAATTCACCATAGTACAGTCAGTCTAGTACAGTCAATCTAGTGCAGTCAGTCTAGTACAATCACTCCAGTACAGTTGCTCTAGTACAGTCCAGTCTAGTACAGTCACTCTAGTACAGTCAATCTAGTACAGTCACCCTAGTACAGTCACTCCAGTACAGTCACTCTAGTACAGTCCAGTCTAGTACAGTCACTCTAGTACAGTCACTCTATTACAGTCATTCTGGTACAGTTGCTCTAGTACAGTTAGTCTAGTAAATTCACCATAGTACAGTCAGTCTAGTACAGTCACTCTAGTACAGTCAGTCTAGTAAATTCACCATAGTACAGTCAGTCTAGTACAGTCACTCTAGTACAGTCAGTCTAGTAAATTCACCATAGTACAGTCAATCTAGTGCAGTCAGTCTAGTACAATCACTCTAGTACAGTCAGTCTAGTACAGTCACTCCAGTACAGTTGCTCTAGTACAGTCCAGTCTAGTACAGTCACTCTAGTACAGTCACTCCAGTACAGTCACCCAAGTACAATCACTCTAGTACAGTCACTCCAGTACAGTCACTCTAGTACAGTCACTCTAGTACAGTCAGTCTAGTACAGCTTCATGTTTACATTTTCCTTTCTGGGCAGAGGAGCGGTGACCAACAGCGTCACATTGTAATTAGTTGCCAACACATACACCTGCATCAGCTATATGCTAACGGGTATATATGCTAACAACTATCACCATGCAGCTGTCATTTGCAGCGCAGACACACGCATCACGCACACTCATACTGAGTGAAGTAAGACGTACGTACATCTGAGGCATGTGATTGTAATGGAAGGAAGTCTATAACATATGGAGATGTTCACTTTTAAGTCACTTGCACTTTTAGTTTAAAAATTATTTCTTTTTTTTTAAGTATATTTTGAGATGTTTTAAGTGAAGCACTTTAAGCAATAGCACTTTTCAGTAAGTTCTAGTCTTTCTCCAAATAAAGAACTTTATGCTATAAAAATTGTTGATTAATCATTTACAAATCAATAGAGTCTGAAAAACTGAACATTTAAACCTGCAATGCGATTGAAAAATTTGGGCGCACCTAACTTTTGCGCTAAGAAAAAAAGTTAGGCGCATCAGAGCAACCAGTGCAAAAAGTTAGTCTGGAACCTTGTGTAACACTACAACCATCCCTGTCTCTCACCGTTCCATGTGGAGTTAACCTGTGACCTAAATTGTAGAGGAAAAAAACTAAAAACATTTGCCCGACATTTCTGGCAGCAGCACTGTAGCGATTGTGGAAACTGAATTCTCTAGCATCAATGTGTTTTTGTTTGAGTTTTTCCTCAGCAGACAGAGGTATCTGTGTCCCATCTAGTGCTAGACTATCGTTCAGTTGTCCCACTGGAATGTGTCACACTCACCAGCCTGCTATGGATGGGTACACACACGTACACACATTAAAGGTTCAGTGTAAACCTTTTTACACAGCCTCGAGCCAAAAGCCATTAAAACATACAACAGAGCACTGTATATCTAAGATCCTTATTACACACTCTCATAATGTCTTTACAGGCACCGACGATTTGCGACGTCATACAGTCAAGAATTTGCTCTCTGTTCTTATTTATTCTGTCATTCCACCACGTTGCAAATAAAAATGTTCTTCTACTCTACTACATTAGTCAGACTGATTTACTCACTTTCAGACAAACATTTAACACTCATTACATTTACATGCACTTAGAGAAATTTGAATTATTGCCTTACTCTGATTAAAATAAAAGTTTTAAAAGCCATATAAACACCTTAATTGAATCAAACTGGAGTTTAAGAAGTCAGAGTAACCAAGTCAGATAATGCTATCGGAATTTAATTTCTCTGTGTACACGTCACCCAACCTTAGCTACTTTAAGCCCCGTATTGTGACCAGTCACCATGACAATACGTACGTTACATGTAATAAATCAGAGTTTAACAGTACGTATGAAACATACTGATCTGCTGCATGGGTGTGGTTTCTACCTTCATGGTTGTGGTCCATATCTTCATGGGTGTGGTTTCTACCTTCATGGTTGTGGTCCATATCTTCATGGATGTGGTCTATATCCTCATGGGTGTGGTCTCTACCTTCATGGTTGTGGTCCATATCTTCATGGATGTGGTCTATATCCTCATGGTTGTGGTCCATATCTTCATGGATGTGGTCTATATCCTCATGGTTGTGGTCCATATCTTCATGGATGTGGTCTATATCCTCATGGTTGTGGTCCATATCTTCATGGATGTGGTCTATATCCTCATGGTTGTGGTCCATATCTTCATGGGTGTGGTCTCTACCTTCATGGTTGTAGTCCATATCTTCTCTGTGCATTGTCCTCCTTCTACTATGTCTGCTTCTAATTTGATGCGTTTGTTTCATTATTGTTCTTCTTCTATGGCACCATCCGTAGACATGCTAACACAAAAAGACATGTATTCCAACCTAGTGTCTGGGAGTCCAACGCACATCAAACAATAAGTCAAATCTATTCGGGAAACTTGAATTAATATTATTAATTATTTCGAACTTCTAAGTGCATGTAAATGCACTGACTGATTCAACATGTAAGACCAGTGGCACCAGGCACAATGAAACCCGGGCCTTCATAAATGTTTTACCTGATTTGCCCTGTCTGGGTTACAGTTTAAAAAAAAAAAACAAGGTCTGTTGAGCTATATTTTTTATTCTGATTAAAGCTAAAATTGTCATGCTGATTCCAAAATTGCTGTCATTTTTTTCTAGCACGTCCAGTTTTTTTCCGCAGTTTCACAGAACAATTCCACTGATTAGCTATAGTCAGACTTTCCGACTGATTACAATTGGACTACAGCAACGTGGAAAGTTGTTTGTACAGTTACCATGGAAACAGTGTGGCGAGAGGTCAGTACAATTACAGGAGAATTACAGTAGCCATATCCTTTGTAAAAATATAATAGTGTTAAATAAGCATTGCAGTCATGGCTGTTTCATATTCCACTGTATGTCAATATTTGAAAATAGCATATAAGTTGCTGACAAACAAACAAATAGACAAAATAAAAACAAGTAGTGCTGGGGGCAACCCCCCCCCCCCCCCCTCTTCACACTTACAGGTGTGAATGTGAGAGTAATTGTTTGTCTATATATGTTCAACCCTGAGATGAACTGGAGACTCATACAGGGTGTACCCCACCTTCACCCATTGTAGCTGGATTAGGCCCCCATGACCCTAGTGGGGATAAAGCGGGTTCAGATGAGAGGAGACCCTTATATTAGTCCCCACATTATTATGACCTCCTCTGTCATCATCAAGTTTGTTGTTATTCACTTTCTTCTTCCTCTTCTCAAAAAATGTTTACTCTTCATGGTATTTATCCTGTATGGTTAATTAAAAGGATTGATTAAAAAACCCTCATTCCAACGCATTAAATGTCATTAGCAACACTTTGTTACCATCAGATCAATAACAATGACAAAAATCAAATTTGTGATAAGAACTGTCATGGTATTAATTAAGCAGTCATATTGATACTAGAGGTGGAAGTAACTAAGTATCAGTACTTTCTTTACTGTACTTAAGTACAATTTTAGGTATCTGTACTTTACTTGATTATTTTTCTGGCAACTTTTTACTTTTACACTTAAATATCTGTACTTTATACTCTTTACATCATTACTTATCAAACTAGACAAATGTGACAGTATAAAAAATAGGTCTTAAATCAGCAAATCAGAAATTGTGAAATAGTATATCATAATTCATTTTATCTCATATTTTAGATTTTTAATCTCATAATTTTGACATTTTTTCTAACAATTTAGATTTTTTTCATCTCATAATTATGCTTTTTTTTCCATTTCCTATTTATGATTTTTGAATTTTTCCTAAATGTCCTGTCCATACTCACTAAACTGAGTGCCATGACTCAATAAAACACATCATTTACACAGTAACTCACTTTTAAAGGTTTTATTTTTGGATATTTTTGACATTTTTCACTTTTCCCTGATTACATAAGTATTATTTCATCCATAGCAAAAAAAAGCAGTTTTACTTTATTCCAGTTGAGAAATTATAATTTTTTTAATATCTACTTCAATAAAGGAGTTGAATCAGTACTTCTACTTTTACCAGAGTATTTTTTTAACACCAGTAGCTGTACTTCAACTTAAGTATAGAATGTGAGTACTTTGACCAAGTATTCAAATGTAAATATTTCTACTCCTACTTGATGTGGAAAAAAGTGGCATCAGTGCATGGGCGTCGCACCCATGGCACCCAGATGATTTCGCACCCAGATGATTTCATACCCTCCACTTTTTCCTGACTTTATATATTATATCGTTACTGGATCCAGGAAACGGACCGAGAGTTGGTCTCACCTACTTTTTATTTTAGGATAAATGGTTACTGTCAGTCACAATCACGCCAAACAAACATCAATAACCTTGTGGGGCTGTTACAATATCTATGGTTTAAACTGTTTACCCGCCTGGGCGGCACAACAGCATATGTAAATGAAGCGCACCTCAGTTCAAAATGTAAACAGCTCTTCTTCATGGTGTTAACAAACAGTCATCAACCAGTAAGTAATGAGAAATGTTACTGTTGTTAAACTAAGTTAACTAAACTATGTCTTGTTCTGAGGGTGGCACAGTGGTGCAGTGGTTAGCACTTGTGCCTCACAGCAAGAAGGACCCTGGTTCGAATCCCACACCAGACCTTTCTGTGTGGAGTTTGCATGTCCTCCCCGTGTCCGTGTGGGTTTTTGCCGGGCACTCCGGTTTCCTCCCACCATCCAAAGACATGCACTGATAGGTTTATTGGTTAATCTAAACTTGGCCATAGGTGTGAATGTGAGAGTGATTGTTTGTCTATGTATGTTCAGCCCTGTGATGAACTGGCGTCTCATACAGGGTGTACCCCGCCTTCACCCATTGTAGCTGGATTAGGCCCCCAGTGACCCCCGCGACCCTAGTGAGGATAAAGCGGGTTCAGATAATGAATGAATGAATGTTTTGTTCTGTGACATTTACCCTAAGACAGTGGTTCTCAAACTTTTTTCAGTGATGTTCCCCCTGAGGAACATATTCTTAGTCGTCTCCCCTGACATGGACAAAACTTTTTTCTAATAAAAAAAGAGTTACAGTGTCTGTAAAATCAGTGTGTGTTTTTTTTTAATTCAAACTTATATCAGTTTTTTTTTATCTCAAAATGTTTTACTTATGAATTTAATAAATGTTTAATTGAGGAAAAACACATTTATGTTATTACTTTCGGCCATATATTACTTTTTTTAATATAAAAATGTAACCATTAATGGATAATTTTCCAATGATAGATTCAGAAAATTTTGCTCATGTGCCACAACCTAGAACACCCCCACATTTTAAATGGCTGTGACGCCCCTGCATCAGTGCATTATTACTCATTTTATAACAAGCTGAAGTCCTGCTCCATGCTCCCTATGGAAACTAACCACAGAAAATATAAGAATGGAGGCCAATGGTGAGAGACAATTGTGCAACCGTATAAACCAAAATGAATTCGACCAACCCAAGACAGTCACAGTCTGTTGCAAAGATAATAAAAAAAAAAACCCTCTCATGCTGTGTTAAACGTCTGCATGGGCTGCATGTGTAACTGCCTGTGATGTACGTCATCACCAGTAAAGTGTTTTGATGTGTTTCACCTCAAAGTCTGAGAGTTAAAATGTGTCAAAAGGAGGTGAAAAACACTACAGCCTGGTCACGGTGAAGCTACAGAGACACATCTGCAGCCACTCTGACCAGTTATGAGGATGTGACCTTTGTGACTTTTAAGTATCACAGTCTGATAATTATACAATTTTACAACAAAATGAAACTGACTCGACTTGTTGAATTATATTTTAAATTAACAAATGTCATATGTGTAGGTGGTGGCATAATTCAAACAGGATCAAAAAAATACTAAAACGCTAAAAGGTTAACTTCCTTTATTATCCTCGGAGGGAAATTTGGTCTCTGTGCGTGCAGACACACACACATACACACACACACACACACACACACACACACACAGAGTCTGCATAGCATTAGCATTAGAGTCCAACTGGTAATTACATGTGGAACCTTCATTATTTTTAATGATAAAAGTCACAAATTACCATATTTTTTTTTAGGAAATTTGACCTGTCCCTACATAGAAATGAGTTCACAGTAGCCGCTTTCACACTGTCAGGCCAAAGCCAGGCCAACAGGGGCCAACCAGGGCCAACCAGGGCCAACCAGGGCCAACCAGGGCCAACCAGGGCCAACCAGGGCCAACCAGGGCCAACCAGGGCCAACTGCTTTCACATCTTCAGGGCCAGGGGCTAACAGCGGCTAACAGGTCCATGATCTTGAGGCTAAAGGCCCGGGACCTAATTTTTATACATATGGGCAATGAACCAAATGTGGTAACTTTACTAACCTTGGCTTCCCACATCAAAATGAAAAAAAATTTGAAATATTTCCAAAGTAATAAAGTGTTAAAGTCTTGAATTCAATAAAACAGGAAGGGATTAAATATTTGATTCCAGGATTGTATAAAGGGTTAAACTAACAAGTGGTTTTTACTTTATCATGGTGTACAATGTGCACTTTTATAAAAACCAAAGTGTTCATTGATGTATTAATAATAATTAATATGCAAAAGCAAAAAAAATCTTTAGATGTATGTATATCATCAAATTAATTATCTCCAATTAATCTAACATTTACTTTTTTTAAGGTCGTAAAATGATTAAACATTTTAGTCAGATTAATCTTTCCAACAAAATACATGAAGAAACAAAAAATGTGGAGAAAAAAAATACACAAAACATGTTAAAATAAAAAAAAACAAAAAAAAAACATATTTAAAAAAGAAAAAAGAAAAATTAAATTAATACATAAAGATAAAATAAGTTAAAAAATTTGTAATAATGTAAGATTACATTTTCTTTAAATAAACTCTTCTAAAATAAAGATGAAAACAGCCAAAAATATGATAAAATATCCAAAACATATAAATTTTTTTTAAATAAAATAAAAACATAAAAAATAAATAATAAAAATATAATAAATAATAAAATAAAATTCATTAAAAAAACCCGTCTTCTAACATAAAGAAGAAAACACCCCAAAAATATGATAAAATAACCAAAACATAAACAAAAATATACACTATATCACATTCAAATTTGTAATCACATTAATCATGATGATGGATTAATCTGTGTTCATTTTGACAGACCTACTTTTTTAAAAAATGTATTTAAATCCAGGTGATAACGGCTTCAAACGTGACTGGTTTTTCTTGTGTGTGTCATTTTGTGTTCTAATTACTTGGTCTGATAAACAACATGTCACTAAAGAGGGCAACATTTACCCAGTTATGAAACACAGAAATATGTAAAAGGACGCAAATGAAACAGAGTCAGAGCAGCAGCAAGAGAGAGAAAGAGAATAACAACTTCTTTCCTGTAAGTCACCTGACACTGGAGGCGTCACACAGCCATGAGTAAACACCCCCCCCTCCCCTCCCTCCCCACCTCCTCTCTCTCTCTCTCTCTCTCTCTCTCTCTCTTTCTTGCTGTCTCTCCACTGTCTTTCTGCCTCGGTTTCTCGTCCATGTTCTTAGTCAAAGCCCAAGTCTTCCTCTCTTGCAAGATGAAAAGTTTTGTTTGGAGCGCCCCAGCTATTTTCTATTTATAGATATATCTCCTTAAATTCTCCGTCGTTGCACAGCACAAGGAAGGCTTTATAGTCAAGGTAGTCATTCTGTGGAGGAAGAAATATTTGTACTATATTATGGTGATTTATATTCAAGATCTTTTACAGATACGGTGGTTTAACAGACACCCAAACCCACAGTGCTTTACTTCTTCTCTCAATACTGACTTCTTTATACTATAGTATAATGTGGTATTTAGCCTGAAACCCAGGGACAAATATCTGCTCCAGACATGTTAGAACACATGCAGACGGGTGACAAATTAAAGGAAAAATACAAGTTATTGCCTGTATTGATAGACTTTTATAGAAAATGAATGGATGGTTAAAGAATATTAGTTGTACACAAGGTTTTATTGACGTAAAATAATACAGCTGTTACTTTCATATGACATTATATATATATATATATATATATATATATATATATATATATATATGTGTGTACGTGGTTATTATCAAAGTGTCCTTTAAATGTTCATATAGGCAAGTGTATAGTGAAAAATTGTGTTTTAAATGTTTCTATGGTGAAAATCAACCCGAGCTGAGCAGAGTCCGTGCAAAAAACAAACAAACAAGCAAGACAAGTTAAGTCATTGTTCAGGTTGAGGAAGTGACGAGACAAGTCACATGAACTCCTGGTGATCTGAAGGAATGAGGTAACAATTACACGTCAAATTAATAATATCAGTGAGTGTGGATGTTTTAATAGTCTGTGGCGTCTCAAATGATTCTTAATACATTTAGGTTATTACATTACCAGTGTTTGGTTTATAGTATTGTACAGCAATTTTTAGAATATATACTAACTTTAATCTAGTTCCTTGTCTGTCTGTCTGTCTGTGTATTGATCGACTGACCTACTTACTTATTATCATTTTCCATTGGATATATGCATAAAACTTCACCAATATTTACTAAAAGTCAGTAAAACAGATGTGTATAATGTCTGTTTTTCCATTAAATTATAAATGTGAGGACTTGTTTATTTATTATCACGAGATAACAAGAGAAGTAATTTCATAAACATATAAACATTGTGACGAATATAAATATGTTGATTTACAGATGTAATGATAATAATAATAATTATCATAATTATTATTATTATTGTTTGCTGCTGCCCCTAGCAGCAGCAAATCTAATTTTCTACCGGGGACGGTCTAGTTATGAACTTGCGCCTCAAGTTCCCTGCGACTGGCTGACGAATCACGGTGAAGTATAGAGTCAGAGGGCGGGAGTAACACAGTGATGACAGAGCTGCAACGATTCACAGAGAAACAACTGGAAACAACCATAGCAGAAGAACAAGAATGATGACAGATAGCTACTGACTGGATGGTGATTCTCTTTTATCAAAGATGAGTGAAGAATGTGAGAAAACGTCAGCAATCTTTAAATTCTTTTTACAGAAGCGGCAACAGTCGTTAAGCTCCATAATCCAATATTTTGTTTAGTTATTCGTAACTTTCTCCATACTTCTCAGTGAACTTTCTGGCGTCTAACTACGTCATTGTAAAGGTTATGCTGATTGGTTGTAGTACCGTCCTATTGTATACAGAGGGATTTGAAAGACAACCTTTTAGCCCCGCCTCCCCTGACTATAAAGCATTACTAGACCTTTAAATGTAATGAATGGGGATAGTGCGGCTAGGCTACATTATCCTGCTATCTTGTACAAAGTTTTAAAAAATATTTCCATTTCATGGTGTGTCCACACCAGTGACGTGCAGTGAGGTCTGTAGCAAATGAGGCACTGAGATTTTCAAATACACCAAATATTCAGTGTTGTATCTGAATGAGTTCATTGAACAATCGTTCACGAACGATATCATATTTTTGACGAACGTGAATGACTCGCTCACTTTTGCCAAATGAACGGGAAGTTGTGAACGCGGTTATTCTGGCATTTATTGAACTGTGCTCTTATGTAGTTCATATTTCGTTCTTATCACGTTGTAATTATTGAGTCCTATAAGGAATAAAATGGGATCAAACACAGCATTATCATAGATGTCATTTTTGTATTATTATGAACACATTTTGGCAACATAATGTTGTGGAATAGCCAATGAGAAGTGTGTTGGGCGGGGCAGAGAGAGAGAGAGAGAGAGAGAGAGAGAGAGAAAGAGAGAGAGGGGTGCAGAGAGTTTTTGGGAGCAGAGAAAAAGAGTTAAATGCACAGAGTGTGACCGGCGACCGGAGCAGGTGTTGTCCTGTTCTTGGAAATAAACATTGAAAACGAAACTCACTGAAACCGCTCCTTGTGTTCTAAGAACCTGCAGAGGGAAGTTAACCCCGGGGTAAGGTACTTACTTCAAACTTGGGGGGGGCATTTTCCCCTGATTTCCTGACTACAGTCAGGATAACGCCAGGAACGGTTAATAATATGTTTACAATAATAACACAAAAAAAGAACGAAAAAGTTCATTTTGGGATCCATGAACTTCTAGTTCATAATTTGGAAGAATGAACGATGAACTGAACTAATTCATATTGAGTAACTTGAACTGAACTTTGAACTAGTTCCTAATCAAGGTGAACTTTCCCAACGCTGCCAATATTATTAGCTGAGCATTTGTGTTTTTGAAGGCTTCTTGGTAGGTTTTTTAGGTCAAAAAATCCCATGCTCATCCAGCCATTCTCACTGGTTGCGAACAGGAGACAGGGGTAACAGAAAAGGTGGTTTCTTGTCGCACAGCCACACAGCCAATCTTTTCGTTTGTACCACTCAACCTGAAATGATCGCATTATCTTTTGCCCAGTCCTTTGAAGTAGATCCTTTAGCTCTGGTGTCGGTCGTCCATTCTTTATCAATTCCCGTTTTCCTTGAAAGTCCAACTTTGAAAATCCTTTCAATTTAGCTATAACATCCTGATCCTCCATGGTTTTAGATGAAGCCAACAATAACACGACAACAACGATTGGTAACCTAGTAACCAGATAAAACTTCAGTTCACGTAGACCACGCCCTCTACTGAGGCAGAGTTACTCCCTGCCTCACCTCATGTCTTTTCAGTTTTGTTTTATGTAAAATTGTTAACACTGCATAAGTGGAAAACATACTTAAAAAAACACAAAACATTATAAGGAAAGTGAGGCCATATAACAGACATATCTAAAGTGTATAAAAACGTCTTTATACAGCTTTACGTTGTTGGCATACACAGATTAAGCGCAAAGGGCACACGCTCGAACAGTTAACAAGGGATTGCGCAATCTGTGGTGAGGCATGGCTTGGAGCTGCCTCAGCTCACTGTATATTCGCTGCAGTTGAATAGGAAACAAGTAAATACGGCAATTTTGGTCACGAAAATGATTGAAAGCATTCAAATCATACAGACATGTGATTTATAGCAGAGACACTTGGACAAATCTTTATTAGTATTATTTACATTAATCATAACTCATGCTGGATTATGTCTGCCTCCTTTAACTCTGGTCTCTGGTCCACACACACTGCAGCATTTTTCTTTTTAATCTCTTCTTCTTCACTTGTATCATCCATCAACATCTGTGTTTTTCTTAAAAACACAAAAATTATCACAAAACAGCCAATAATCATCATTAAACACATATCAACTAACATTGTAACAGTAACACAATAAACTCAATAAAACAAAAGATTTTTAACAGTAATACCCACAATGCAATGTAGCAAACACCAGATCCACCAGACATGCCTAGACAAGTCAGAGTGAATTTTAAATTGGCCCCGCCCCTTGTTCACAGAAACTTAACGACAGTGGACCTGGACCCAGGTGACGAATAATCCAAGTAACAAAAAACCTTTGCCTCAATTTTTCGTCTCTGAATACGAATGACAATTAAATTTAGGAACGAAAGCCCCGAGATATATATGCACACTACTGTACCTGTTGTACGTAACTACGTAATGTGCATAAATACGTCATGTACGTACTGTACGTAGCATCCCATTGGCTATGAGGGAGCTACCCATGATGCTTTTCGTGACCCTTTGACCCTCATTCATCACAGAGTTACTGTTGTTTTTCGAGTTTTTCCCAGTCTGCTCATTGAAATGTTATTACAGTACATATTCCTTTTTCATCATGAGCTCAAAGAAAATGAGTCCTGGTGCAAATGAAAAGAAAAAGTGGGCTGCGTTATCAATAGAAGTGAAACAGGAGATGATAAAAAATATGAAAGTGATCACGCAGTTGAGCGATATCGCAATGGGAATATGTGAAACCCATCTACCATCGGTACAATATTGAGGCAGAAGGATGCCTTAAAAGCAGCGAACCCTTCCAAAGGCATCTCTGTGATATCAAAAAGAGGTCATCACTGAACGACCAGATGGAGAGACTGTTACTCATTTGGATAAATGAGAAAGAAATTACAGGAGATACAGTGACTGAGGTGAATGTTTCAGAAAAAGCATCTGTCATATTCAGTGATCTGATGATGGAGGGTGGGCGTGAGGGTTTCTTTATTCTTAATTCATATTTCATACAATATTAGTAATTTTTGTAATAATTTTTTAAAGGGTTTGAAGGATAGTATTTGGAGCCTTGGAACGAATCGGGCCTTTTACATGTACAATGCGACTATTTATGAAAAATTCAAGGTACGAAAACACTTCTGGAACAATTTAATTTCGTAAGTAGAGGTACCACTATATATGTAATCTCAACTAAAAGTGAGCATTGCATTGTATGTTTTAATTTTTCTAATGTGATTTAGTTATGACATTAGTTATTATATAAAAAAACAGAATAAGTAATTAGTACTAAAAAGTTTAATTACAGTCAAAATCAGGGTTTACAGTACAGCCTCCGAACAAGTCTGCTTCTTTGTTGGTGTTATTTGCAGTAGTACAGGTTCAGGTACCACACAATGTCATGTTGTTTTAGTATCTTAACTTTGAAACAGACAGATACAAAATTGAGCCGTTGTTGACGCTGTTTGTGAGCTGTGAACAGATGTCTGCATTCACAGCAACCAGAAGTGTGCTGATTTAATCAAACACTGTGCCAAAAGGGTGAAAAGGAGCAGGTATGTTTTGTAATCTCTCCACTGACACATCAGTTCTTTGCAGAAATCTGTACCGTCAAAGTGAGCTCGTGAAAAGCTGCATTTTAAAGATGTAAAGTCGTAGAAATGAGTTTAAATATCTCCAGCAGTGAGACGCAACATACACTCGACTACAAGAGAGTATAAGTAAAACACTGACAAGTACTGCCCTACAAAGCAAAAAGGCAGTAACTGCATATTTTGGTGAAAATTGGTTATTGTGTTGTTGTTTTTTTTGCAAAATTCGAATAATTTTTTGTCATGTAATAAAATATCTCATCTCAAATGTCTGTCGTTTTGGAGAAAATTGGTGGGTGTTTGTACAGTAACTGCAAATAGTACTAGTAAAACAAAGTAAAAAGGCAGTAAATACCATTACTATGTTCTTAATAATGTCCATTTAGGACCCTGCCCCAATAGATTGTGAATCACTGTATTAGACTAAAACAGAATATGGAATTACAGTATTTTCTGAACTATAAGGTGCACTGTCAATGAATGGTTTTTATGAAGGTGAAGTGAAGTCAAAATCATGAGCTAAAAAGGCAAAATTATGAGATAAAATGTCAAAATTATGATCTGAAAAGGAAAAGTTATGAGTTAAAAAGCCAAAATTATGAGGGGAGAAGACTGAAGTGTTTTCAGTTGTGTGCGCATGCATCCACGCCCAGACACACACACCTGGATGTGTGAAGCAGTTGTAGCCTAATAATTACAGTACCTTGGTACATTAGCTAAAAATCATTACAACACTGAGGCTACATGCTAACAGATGCTAGTACTCACCAGTCAGCAAAAAAAGCTCTGAGTCCACTTTGACCAGTGTGGATGCGTTCAGGTGTTGTAGCAAATAAGGCGGTGCTAGGCTAATGCTAATGCTATTTAGCCGTGGGCACACTGTTGTCTGCCTTACGCAGTGTAAAATGGCCCCAAACTTCTACTATTAATTAACTAACTATATTTAAGAAGTACAGAAATAGTCAAGGCGAGATGCACCTGTTCTGTAGCGTGTTTGCAAGTTTGAAAATGGTCACTAGTAATTTATGTGATCGGCTTTTTGATTGGCATATTTTTCCGACCACCGATCAGGCTATTTTTAGGCATTAGGATTTCCGATTATGATCAGCAGCTGATCAATCAGTGCAACACTAACAGTAACAAAGTACTTAGTTACTTCTTAACTCTGCTTTTAACAGATTGGATACAGATCACATGTGGGCAAAAAGATCTAATTCGGTCCACATTTGCCTGCAGTCTGAACCTAGCCTAAGAAGACTGCGGTCGCTGTTGTCCTCATTCTTAAGATAATCATCACAATCTCAATATAACAACTGTTGCGATCTCAAAATCATTCTCAACTTGTGGTCGGATAACAAATTAATCCCAAACGCTTGTCCTAGATGTAATTAAAGCATTGTCTATAATCAATCTAGTCTGGATAAAAGTGCAGAAGCTGATTTGCGCTAATCATTGTAAGATAACAATGTTTAATATGCTGCGATAAAAACATAATTATGCTTCTGATATTTGGATAATGGGCCTAAAAATTAAAACACACCATTTCTAATCTTGATTTACTGATATAATTAAGCTATGACCATTAAAGCTGATAAATATCTTGCATTAATCAAGATATAGAAGTTATTAGGAAAGGAATATTTGTGTGTGTGTTGTGTTTGTTTTGTCTGAAATAGACAGGGACAATAAAGAGAGAGGACATGTGATAAAGTTTCCCGTCAGGAATATAAATACATTTTAGACAAGACAGTGGGAGAACTGAAAAGGTAGTAAAACATTTGATGTTGACTGTATTTCATGACGACTAGACGTTTACATCACTGACATGACGGGAATGCTCTAGTGAGGGCTGCATATTTCAGTAAAAAGCACCACTGCAGGAGTCAGAGATGCTTTACGTATTTCCACTTCCCCATTTTTTTGTTTTTAAATGCATGAGTAAAGTGTTTGAAGTCTTAATGAAAGAAGAAAGGAAGGTGGTGTAGATGTAGATGAACAGATGAACACAGCAGCTTCAGTCAGGAAAATGGATCATAGGGACCCAAGAAATCATACTTAGACTGTAACTGTGTGTGTGTGCTTCTATTCCTATCTTTATGGGGACATTTATATGTTTACAGAATCACGCCATAGGGACCTATGACACAATGGGGACCAAAATTCAGGTCCCCATGAATGAGGGTTAAATATAAATATAGGTCCCCACTATGAAATATAAATCTGTGTGAAGTATGCAAATTTATGCAAGTGATGTCCCCATAAAGCACGGAGGAATCAGGTTCAAAGTATAACATGTATTTTTCAAAGGTTTGAAAATGTGTTTCCATTTATTTATTTATGTATTTATGTAATGTTTTTTTTTTTTTAATTCTTTAATTTTACTTTTTTTCCCAAATTAAATTAAATAAAATTTATTTGGGGAAAAAACAATGAGTAATTTACCTACATGTGATTATTACAAATTTGGTCCTCATGAGACATGGAAGCTTGTGTGTGTGTGTGTGTGTGTGTGTGTGTGTGCTTGCATTCCTATCTTTATGGGGATGTTGATATGTTTACACAGTCACACCATGGGCACCAATATTCAGGTCCTCACTAGTAAAAAAGAAATGATGTGGCCCTATAAATACATGATTATGTTTTTAATGGAAGTCCTGATAAAGCATACAGGTGCAAAATGAAATATGTATTTTTCAAAGGTTTGAAGATGTGTTTACTTTAAGAAAAAAACAAACATTTATTTATTTTGATTTATTTATCATCTTTTTTATTTACTTATTTTTTATTATTATTTAACAATATTATCATTATTTCTAATTTTCTGTTGTTTATTTATTTTTAAATTATTATTTTTAATTATTCATTCAATGTGTTTATTTTTTTTTTATTTAGTTTAATTTTTCAATTTTTTAATAAGGGTATTTCCTTTATTTTATTTTATTTTATTTTATTAAAAAAAGAAGATGTGCTTACACTCACTACCCAATGGCTATTTGAATATAAACTTGGTCCTCATGAGACATGGAAACCAGTGTGTGTGTATGTGTGTGTGTGTGTGTGTGTGTGTGTGTGTGTGTGTGTGTGTGCGCATGTGTCTGTGTGGGTCAGGGTGGGTTGATGGACGTTATGGGACAAAGGCAGAGAATAGGAGGAGGTAGAGACAAAAGGACGGGGAGAGAGAATGGGAAAGAAAGCAGATGGGTGTTTATGGTGTGCAGCCTTTTCTCTCTCTCTCTCTCTCTCTCTCTCTCTCTCTCTCTCCATGTGCCACACCCATGTCTAATAGTATTAATGATATTCTGGGGTCCTCATCACATATCCTACCAGAACACATCTTCACTCTTATCCCTTTTTAAGTTTGTAGCTCATATCATTTCAACTCAAAATCATCAAATCTACCATCAGCTGGGTCATTACACTCATTAGCTTTAACACCTTTTTCTTTATTACACTGTTTATTTTTATTTTAATAATTATTTGAAATATTTGACTGCAATGGAGATTATACATGAAGACAAAAAAAACAATATTTCACAAGGAGCTACTGGTATTAGATAAAGCAGAGGTGTTCATGAAGAAGACATGAACAATAGAAAGAAGATCAAAATACAGGTACTGAGGGACTTGTTAGAAAAATTAGAAATTGTTAAAAGCCTTTATTTCATGAGGGGCTGTAGGTGAATTTATTTAATTGACTGAAGTTAAAAACACATCAACATGTGTCAGCATTGAGCAGTGTGTATTAAGAATTTAAATGGTTTACATTCATATGCACATACCATTTTAGAATGTAATTTTCTTCTTTGTTTTCACAAAAGAACAAAGCAATCTGTACATTAGGAATGGGGGGTGTGCAAGTTATCATACCTTATGAGGTATTTTTTTTGTCCACGGTAGAGATTTTTGTCATACTGTTCTACCGTCCATCCTGTAGATGGCAGTAATGCAAAGTTTCGAACGTCCGCTGGCTAGAAGCAGCTAGCACAACAGCCTTCCTAGATGCTGTGTTAGCAGAAGCATTTCATTTAAATGAGCTACAAATATAAAATTATAATTCATGTAGTGTACTGTTGGTTATAATGGTATGTGATGCCAATGTATTTTGATTCAGGACTCTACAATGTAATTTACAGGGTGTCTGAAAAGCGAGCTAACAAGCTAACAGCCAAAGTCATGACAACCATGGAGTTTATGATGACAACAAAACAATTGTGCTAAATGTTAACCGTGCCTTAAATTTAACACATTGCGCCAGAATTAATAACTGTATGTTACTATATCCTGTTATTATTAGTCATGATATATGGCTGGTGTTAGCAACTAAAATGACCGTTCAGAGTTACAAATAATTTCGTTAGCATGTTCGCTAATGTTAGCATGCTAAGTGCTGCTACAGTGATTGGTACCATTGAGATGTGTTGTGCTATGAATATGAATATGAAAGACTGCACGTGGAGCTATATGACCACTAAGAAAATGTTCTGGTGTCATTTATAGTTTATTTATTATTTATGTACAGTAACCTACAAAAGTGCTATACTATTATATATACTGTATACTGCCAGTGTAATTACTAAAAATAATGTAAAATAAATAATAGTAATACTAAAACCACCAGAAATATAGTAGCTAAACAGCTCATATGTGTGTCTGAGGTTTTTTTTTTCTTCAGTTCATATTATATGAATAGTTACTTCATATTATAATAATATTAATCATGTGTTCTTGGAGAGCACATGATTAATATGATTTATTTATTTTATTATTCATTCTTTTTAATCTAAAGGTCAAGATCACAGCAATCTCATGACACTTTCATGGTCACAGTAATTCATTTATTAATTAAGACAAATCTAGAATACTGAATTACTGAAAAAGGTCAGCTTCTAATTTTCTGCAAAAATGCTATTATTCACTGTCATGACATGGGAACAGAAGGCAAGATGTGACTGGATCTGTCGGCAAAACTACATTGATGTAAACTCACCATATTGAATCTGTATTAAATACATTATGTAACATGACGTTTGAATAATTACATTTTCAGACACATTATTCTTTTTAGTCCTGTTTATACGCATTAACCAGTTGCAGTGTTTACATATGGAGTACCAGTGACATTTTATTTATTAAGAATATATCACGCTGTTGGAATAATTTCATAAGAACAGGTCAATTTATTGTGTAAGGGGGAAATGCCTTTATTTAATGCTAATAACACACATTCCATACTGAGGCATAGCATAAAAAGAATCATTCAATAATAATTTCATAATCCAGCTAAACACTCATAAAAAAATCATAAAACATGATCTGAATCTAATAAAAATTTAAGGAAGCTGCAAACAACCAAAATTTTGCATAGTTTTTTCAGTTTTGGATGCTTAGGCTGGATGTGATGGGTGTTTATGTTTTTTATTTTAGTTTTTAGTTTTTCTATAAATTACTTAAATTATAGTGCCAATACAATTCAGTATTTTTTATTTACCTATCAAGGTCAACATATTGTGTTTTATAATTAATCAAATTTTACAACTCAGAAGCTGACCTGTACTTTTTTTTTATCACCATTTCTTCAACAGCAGCGAAGCAACAAGTTAAACAAATACTGTCGGTGAGTGACTCAAAAATATTGTATTAAACAGACTGAAAAAAATCTCATTAGCTAAAGAAACATTAATAGGCTGCTGCAATACTCTCTGAAAAAATATAGTAATTACACTGATAAATCAAATGTTTACTGAGTAGGAAAGCATTGACTCTATCTGTTCAATCCCTCTAAGAAGTAAATCACAGGATAATTTAACCTATAAAGAACTAGTGCTACTTCTGTGGCAGTCGCAAAATACACAGAGAAGAAAATGTCATTATCTTAACATAAAATAACTATCTCCACCCACTGGCATTTCTTAAACTCCATGTGTTTTTCTGGTGAATCAGTGTTGTAGAAGGCTAGGTTGTTTCCACTTCCACTATGGAGCCTCTGAATGTTCAAATGAGTCATATCTGATGACTATGAAAATAGAATAGAATAGAATAGCATGTTATTTTCATTGTAAATACAATAAAATTCCATTTAGCAGCATGTCATCAGCACTATATCATAAAACAATCTAAAAGACATTAAAAGAAAAGACAATATATAATAAAACCTAACATACTGTATATCAGCAGAGGTAAAAGACAACATATTGCATTTTACATAAATTATTTCACCATATTGATAGGTTTTCGTGGTTCAGAAGTTATTCAACATTTTAGAACAGTAGATAGTTTTGGTTGCCAGTGGCTGTTTGGGTCTTTATGGTTAAGATCCATTCAAACAATACCCAACATTGTCTGTGACTTCATTTATAGGCATCATGAAATATTATTTTTGGTGTTCATTTACATACTAATACAACAAAACACAGTGAGAGGCGAGTGTGTGAAGTTGTTAAAATAGTTCTCCCTTATTGTGTTAACACTAGTATAACCAGCATAACACTAGTTGTGTTAATTTATTTGCGTAATGTTTGGTATTTATATGATAGATTGTTTATATGAACTGATGACGAACGTGCATCAGTCTTGTCTTTGCGTCATCATGGATTTTTCTCTCATGTGTCAGTGTTAAATTATAGATCCTTTTGATGTAAAACTGTCCCAGTGTTGTAACGCTGAGTATAAATGGAACATGATGGTGGGCATTCTAATTTGGGAGGCACTTGTAATGCTGTCTATTGCCACCCAAAGTTGCAACATGGTGATGTATGGAAGCAACATGTGGACTCATGTACTGAGCCGGGGTGATGAGTGGGATCAGTGAACTCACCATGAGTCAGGTTCACAGTCGAGTTGTGACACATACACTCTGCACTGATAACACTGATGGAAGATGTGCTCATGTCTTTCAAGAAGGTTTAACACAGAGGTGGTCACATTCTGTACTGAGGTAGAAGTACAGCTACTGGTGTGAAAAATAGTAGAAGTAATTCAACTCATTTACTGAAGTAAAAGTAAAAAAAAAAAAAAGTACAATTTATCAATTGTAATAAAATGAAAAAGCTTTTTTCAAATTATACTTATTTAAGCAGGAAAAAAACAGAAATATGTAAAAAATAAAATAAAATAAAAATCCCAAAATAAAGCCTTTAATAGTAAATTATTGTGTAGATGATGTGTTTTATTGGGTCATGGTCCTCAGTTTTGTGGGTATGGACAGGACATTTAGGACAAATTCTAGTCATAAATAGGATATTTTAAAAAAGCACAATTAACATAAATAATTTATATATATATATATATATATATATATATATATATATATATATATATGTGTGTGTGTGTGAATTAAAAATGTATTTTTTATGAGCTAACAAGTCAAAATTATGACATTAAAATTTTAAAAATTATGATTCTTATCCCATGATTGTGGGATAAGAAATGGATAATTATGAGACAGAAAGTGAAAATTTGTCTAGTTTGAAAAAGTAATGAGTCTATTCTGAGAATATAAAGAGTATAAAGTACAGATATTTATACAAAAATATAGGGAGTAAAAGTAAAAAGTTGCCAGAAAAATGAATACTCATGTAAAGTACAGATACTTAAGTACAGTAAAGGAAGTACTTCTACTTTGTTACTTCCACCACTGGTTTAACACAGCAGTGTTAAAATACTCCATTACAAGTGACAATACGTTCAGGCATATTAGCAGCTCTGTGTAGTAACTGAAGTAGAAATACCGGTTTGGTCTCAACCTTAGGCAGACAGGAAAGTGAAGCCAACCCATAAGTGACAAAAACCACAGTTCACCGTCCTCCACAAGGTGGTTAGATCCAAAACAGGGTCAATCCCCAAAGACTCTCTTATTAAAAAGGTCAAAGTTTACAGCAGAAATAAACCTGTTTATAGTCTGGTTCAAAAAAAAACATTTTAGGTTTAACAGCACAAGTTTAACCTTCATACAACTGTGAGGGGGGGGGTTGTTTAGAACGCCTCTGTTTCGATATAATTTAACTTAAAAATGTTGCATAATTAGGGATGTTTCCAGAAACATTGCCAGTGCTAGCGCTGGTAACTTGCTCCTAGAAGCCGTCAAATTGAACAGTGTCTTTATTTATAGTGGTATATACGACCATTTAGAGCAGCCCTGTGTTCCAGATCTAATGCACTGACACCTAACTTGCTTTTCCTGTCCCAATTTTGGTCTTATTTTTGGCTTCAATATTTGATTAAAAATGTATTAATTTTGGGATGGCTCAGAGCAAGAGTATATATTTTTGGCATTTATCTGAGCTCATCATTAGGTACACCCTGAGGGGAAATATGTCTACATTTCTGTTTTGTTATTGGGTCTAAAAAGTGTCAACATGAACCAGTTTCACTGACGTACCCACCTCTTAAAATGTATATGTGTGTGTGTGTGTGTGACATAAGTTAATTAGTAAACCTGTAAAGGTGTTATTGCAACAGTGTTATTATGTATTCTCTGATTTTGCATAGTTTTAATGAAGTATTTAAGTAACAGCTAAACCAATTATAATGTGCTAATTGCCATTTTCTTTGCACATATGGTTATTCAGGGTGTTAAAATTAATGTTGTTACCAAATCTATCTTATTTGAAGCCAAGAAAAACACTGAAATAATCAGTATAGTTCTATATACATGGAAGGTAAATAAAGAGAAAGCAGGTTCACCAGGTTTGGAGGAAAATATGAGGCTTTGTAATGTTCAAATTATAGTCACAGAAAAAAAAATGAAAACATTAGACCAACTATTGATTTCTTCTATTTCTAGTTCTTTTGTTTGAACAAATATAATGATAAGAACAAAAATATTACAACAAAATTAACATAGCAAAACAAAACAAAAATAAATCAAATAATTTATTAATTTAAATTAATTTATGAATTCCGTGTTTTCTTTTCTGTCTGTTTTAGTCACATGATACACACAGGTGTTAAATAAGTCTAATTATTATAATTATAATTATATTTTCGGTGACTGTATGTATGTATACTGGTCCTATGACAGGTGGAATGATAAGATAAACTACAGATATAGTATAGACTGCACCCATTGAATTGAAAATGCTATTTTCATATCTTTAAACCAAAGTGCACATGAATATCACATTTATTTCTTTATTCTAATTTTGTTCATCACCACTTTGAATGTATTCTCCATTTACCATAATGTAAAATTTCAAAGTGATCCAGAATCCAGGATCTCTTCTGGATCATCACCAAAATCTAATCATTTGTTCCTTGTGACACCAACAACACATCATGAAATTTTCATCAGGATCCGTCCGTTACTTTTTGAGTTAACTTGCTAACTAACGGACAGACAGACAGACAAACTGCCAAAAACATAACTTCCTTGGTGGACCTCTCTTCATTCACAGGGGGGGTGGGGTCTGCCTTGGTGGAGGATTGCACTCTCAGAGTGCTTTTATAATTCCTTTTTTTACTTCATTTTGGGGTATTTTTTGTTTGTTTGGGATTTTTAGTTTGGTTTTTTTTTTGCATTTTTTCATGTTATTTACTATTTATTAGTTTCATTCATTCATTCATTTTTTATTTGCTCTTTTTTTGCATGGAATGCATACATAAATCAAACTTCACCATCCATATATACAATAGTAGACTTCACACAAAGTAATGCATCCCATGTATGAAGAACTGGAGCAGGTTGAAGAACAAAGTCTTATTTAACCCCTGCCCCATTCTCAGAACATAGATATAATATTGAAAACAATATTATAAAACAAAAGAAACCACAGATGACCTTATATTTAAATCATAGGTACAGAAATGGCTATTTAACTTTTCTGCCGTCTTACACTTTTTCATACAAAGCCATGATTCTTTTATTATATTGAGACTTAAATTGATTAACATTAATACATTGTTTCATTTCCAAATCAAGCTCATTCCACTTTTTTACACCAGCCACAGAAACACACATTTGTTTCAAAGTGGTTCTTGCAAATGGGAGTTCAAAATCATATTTTCTTCTGCTTGTCGAACATTTTCTATTGAAAAGACTCTGGAGTCCGCCCGGCAACAATCGACGATTTGCTTTAAACATAATCAACAAGGTTGTCTTTATAAAGTTTTGTTTTTCTTTTGATGTCGTTGCTTATTTTTGTTTATTTTGTCTATGTTTTGTTTTATTTATTTTATTATTTTTCTTCGATTGTGTTCTGTTAGTGTCTTACTTTGCTCATGTTACATATTATTGTGTTAGTTTATTATATATTTTTGTTCATTTCACTGATCACTTTGGCAGTTTTTGTTCATTGTGTTGCTTATTTTACATTATTTATTTTTTACTGTGGAATTGCTTACTGTAAATCTCAGGAGTTTAATCTAAATTGTCCATAGGTGTGAATGTGAGAGTGATTGTTTGTCTATATATGTTCAACCCTGAGATGAACGCCTTCACCCATTGTAGCTGGATTAGGCTCCCAGTGACCCCTATGACCCCAGTGACCCTAGTGAGGATAAAGTGGGTTCTGATGACGAGTATTTTATTCATTACTATCCAGACAGTAATAATGAATAATACAATCAGTCTGTCAACGCTGTTTTCAGTATTTATTTATGTATTACTTTTTTCTTTGTGTTGGAATAAGTTGAATATTTCAGTCACTCTGTCAGTTTTCAATTGTGTGAAAAACACTCCAGTTATCCATCATATATTCAGTGTGCTGTATGACTTTGACTGTTCACTTTCTGAAGGAATTTAGCCATTTTAATGCCAGGGCTCGTCTCCCCACATAAAATGTTCCACCACAACAAATTCCTCAAACACTTTTTTCAAAGGCACTGTTGTTGCATCCTTGGCTTAGTGCTCTCTACTGTAAGACAACTGTGATTGGTCTTTCAGAATAGACACGAGCCAGAGTTTTCATCCATATTTGAGTATGAGAATGAATACAACTGGACCTTTCTCCACCACTGACCAAGTGTTAAAAAAAAGCATTGAAATAATAGTTTCTGTGTGAGATTTAACTTTTATTTATTTTTTTTTAATCTTTGATTTTTAGTCCCAGATTGGATGGTCACCATGGGAAAATTAATGTGTATGTGCATTAATTTTTAACAACTGATGAATGGGTTTTTTTGTGAGGTGTCCATAGATAAAATGTTGAAAATAATATTTTTTTTCTTTAACATTGTGTGCTGGAAGCGACAGCTAGTGGTTTATCCTTGAATCCTTAACTAGACAGCTATGACGTCCCCAGGTCATGACCTTTTGTTTGCACTTGATTTGAAGTCAATCACATTCTAGATATGTGAACAAAAGAGGGTTTAGTTATTTTAAACTTTTGACCACACCTTTCTGGGCAATCTAGAAATGATAAATTGTCCAAAACTGAATAAGTTCTTCCTCTCTATGATATTCAGTGATATGCAAAATGTGAAATTTCTAAACTGAACATTTTTCAAGTTATGTTCACATGAAGGAGGCAGCAATGGCGGCAGTCGGACTAAAAACATAATTCAGAGATGTAATTAATGAGGGAGTAGACAGAACTTTGACATGTTTGTGTTATTTTATGTTTTTGTTAATAATAATATTAATAATAATAATAATAATAATAATTATTATTATTATTATTATTATTATTGAGCAATGAGAACTGATTTATCAAATATGGTACAAAAGTGAAACTCATATATGGCAGCTGATAGTTCAGATGGATCAATAAAGGCTCCAGTTTCAAAGAGCTGGAGTTTTCTGTCAATAATTTAAAGGGGACATACAGTATCAGGTCCATTTTCCACCAGTGAACACAGTTCCCTGGTGTCTCCGTGACCTGTCCGTCAAAGGCTTTGGTCAAAATATCACATTGATGCAGATACAACAGCCTTTTCAACCTGGAGAAACAGAGATTTTTACTCAGTTTTAGTGTCTCATACTTTCTTGCAAATGAGTCACAGCTGACTCCGCCCCTCTGCTCTGCATTCTACCAATAGAGGAAGAGGAAGAAATGGAACCTGAAAAAGTTGAGGCAGAGAAAAAGAGACAAAGACACAGTGAGTGGACAGAGTGCTGAGTTTTACAACCCTGGTGCCTTCAGGTCCTGGTCCGTTAACAGCTGTGGTGTCTGTTTGGGTCCAGTTCGTCTGGACCCGGGCCGGCCAGACGAGCCACGACACCACTGTCGTGAACCAGCCCGTCCCATCAACCATGGACCCAGACACACACACAGTGACCAGGGCTTAGACCCTAACACACTGGGATACGATAGATAAAAATGGAGGATCAGTGAGTCGGAACAGAGGTGACTGTGACCAGTGGGTGGGGTTAGCTGAACTGGTGGGGTGGGATGGGGCAGAGTCCTGCACGGTTCTGATTTTGACATACCGCAACCGCCCATGTTCAAACTCGTATCCGACCCGTTTTCCGACGAAAAAAAAAAAAAAAAATCCGCACCCGAACCGACCCGCTATAAATGAACCTGATATCCGACCCGAACCCGGAAGAAAATGTCAGATAGCCAAACTTAAATACAAACATTTATTGCCACGAATATACTGAACAGTGACATAGCCAAAGCAGAGCCAAATAAAAATGTTGTTAAACAGTAGCAGACAAATAATAAACTCACGCACACACACACACACACACACACACACACACACACACACACACACACACACCCACGCACACACACACACACACACACACACGCACACACATGCTTGAAAAACGCATCAAGAAGGAAGCCGACAGGAGGCAGCTATACAAGTCCAAACTAATGAACAGTTTTTAGCCTATGAACCACAAATTAGACCCGCGATCACCCACATCCGACCTGAACCGAACCCGTATCCGACACAGCACAACATTTTTCACCCGTTTCGTGAAAATCTGTGGTTCACCCACGGGTCACCCACGGGTCACCCACGGGTACCCGAACCCGTGCAGGACTCTGGGATGGGGTGGGGTATTTAAATGAATCTATGATAGAAAATCCAAATTGGAGCTTTTTGTACTCCATCCAACAAGAAATGCATCAGAAGAAAAGGAGAATGGATATTTTTTGTTAATAATTTAACCCTTTAACTCATACTGGTCACTACAGTGGACAGTTCTTCTACAGTTGTTCTCTCGTATATTCATGGTTTTTGTTGTTTTAGTTCCATATCAGTCAGTTCATATCATTACTGTAACTGGTCTGTTGTTAATACCTGATCTGCACTAACATGTTTATGTGTAAATCAATTGCTTTTTGTTATTAGACTGTAATTAACAGTCTCTTCTTAAACAAAAACTGCTTTAAACATGTTTTATTCCATAGTGTTGTGATCTTGTATTTTTAATACACATTTCTTTGCTTCAAAGCTTAAACACATGTTGTCAAGGTGAGTGGACATTTTTGTAACTCCATAAAAAATAGGTTAATTAAAAAATATTTCAATGACACTGCTTTTTTTCCATGCCTAAAGAGGAATAAAAAACACTTAAGAAAAAAAAATCTTGATTAAGGTTCTCATAAGTCATGCAATCAAAGGGTTAAGTGTCTCCTCACACATAGACAACACATATTTGTGTTGTTAAAAACATTAAAAAGTGTATTTTGCATTATATGTCCCCTTTAATGGTTCAGGTTTTGCAGTGTTAAAATAAAAACCTCAAAACAATCAAATTTAAAGAACTGCAGGAAATGTAGAGGGAAAAAAAAAACAACCAAAGACACAGGTAATGATTATAAAACCAGCCCCCCCCCCCCTAAAAAAATAAAGAAGAAACAAAAGAGTTTGACACAAAGAGGGAAATAAAAGAAGAAGCAGAGGAGAAAGAAAGAAAGAAAGAAAGATGCAGGGATGGGAAGAAGGGAGGGAGGGATGTTGTGGGTGCAGCTCTCCAGTTGGTGTTGCTATGGCCCTGCCCTCCCTGCTCACTGAGCCATTTCCTGTTTTTGACCTGAAATCTTTATTTAGAGCCATCCCTCCTCGCTGCTCGGCATTCATGACTCAACTCAGAGTCCAGAGAGATGAACGCAGGACTAAAAGCAGATCTCCATTCACCACAGATGCTACGTATGCATGTATGCTCACCCCGGCTAACCCTCCCGTTAGCCGTACTCCAGCTGAGGCTTCATTCAGGTTCAACTGTTCACACCAGCCTCTGACGCCACAATGCTGATTCGCCCCTGTTGCCAAGAACAACCGAATATTTCTTGTTTTTTGGGGGGGGGGTTTGTTTTTTGCTTTGTTTGGTCATCACTTTCCATAAGCTCTGCTGAAAAACCCAGTCAGTTAAGCCTTCTGCACATGTCACGCTATTAGTGTGACTTTCAGTGGAGAGTTTTTAGTGCGCTATGATGGCCTAATTGCAGCAGATTTGTATTGTTTGTGTGTGTGTGTGTGTGTGTGTGTGTGTGTGTGTGTGTGTGTGTGTGTGTGTGTGTGTTCATGCACAACTGAGTGAGTGTTGCAGCAGGGGGGCATCGGGGGCACAAACGGTCTAAGATGCCCACTTTGTGCCCCTGGATGCTTCACTGATGTTTTTGTCTTTGCATATGTGTGTGTGTGTGTGTGTGTGTGTGTGTGTGTGTGCATTTTTATTGAATTGTACCGGTTTCACCCCGCCATCTGCCAGCCAAACAGCAACATCAGTCCAGCCTCCATCAGTTCAGTTATAAATCCCTCCACACACAGTTCTAAACAGTAACAGATAAACCCACTGTGGAGTTTAAAATGAGATAGATAGATAGATAGATAGATAGATAGATAGATAGATAGATAGATAGATAGATAGATAGATAGATAGATAGATAGATAGATAGATAGATAGATAGATAGATAGATAGATAGATAGATAGATAGATAGATAGATAGATAGATAGATAGATAGATAGATAGATAGATAGATAGATAGATAGATAGATAGATAGATAGATAGATAGATTCAACAACCACTGCATTTTCATGTACAGTCACAGAAAAAAAAGCTTAGATAATCAAAAATCATCAAAAACAATGATTAGACAATCCAGTACAAACTCCTCTGTGTGTGTCATGTGACTAAACAGACAGAAACGAAAACATAGAATGAATAAAAGCAGTGTTTTTGCAAGTGCAATGACATAGATATTGGTGTAAAAGCTGATGTGGGTTTGGTTATTATCGAGAAAAACATGGAAAATGGATAAATATCACACAATGACAAAATCACTGTCTGAACAGCAATGAATAATAAAAAATAAAGAAAATATTCATGTGCACTTTGGATTAAAAACATAGGCCCCGACTATTCAATACCATTATGCCTCCTACAGGACTGGCATATATATATATATATATATATATATATATATATATATATATATATATATATATATATATATATATATATATATATATATATATATATATATATTCACAGAAAAAAATATTAGACCATCAAAAGTTAACAAAAACAATGGTTTTTCATTCCAGTACGAACTCCTGTGTGTATCATGTGACTAAAACAGAGATGGAATGAATAAAAGCACTGTTTTTATCAGTACAATGACATAGATATTGACGTAAGAACTGAAGTAAGTTTGGTTATTATCAAGAAAACATGGAAAAATGGATAGATATCAGCTCTGAAATTAAACTATTATGACTTATTTATTTTTCTTATCATTATATTTTTTCTAACAAATGTACCTTTAATTCTCCCAGCAATTAAAATGATCAAGAAATTGAAGTATATAAAGGGTGGCGAAGTAATTTCCCCCTCTTGATTGTAGCTATAAAGACTCAAACATTCACTGGTGACCAACAGCGTCTAATGATATAAAATATTTAATATCTTATGATCCATTAAATCTATCAATACATGTAAATAATTGGTGTGAAATACAGTTTATTATATTTTCATGGTCATCAGATATGACCCATTTGGACGTTCAGAGGCTCTGTAGTTACCATGGAAACACCATCATCTTCTACAACATTGATTCACCAGTAAAACACATGGAGTTTCATAACTGACTTGGTTTATGTTCAGTTATTGATTTATTTGCTGAAAAACTAATTTTTTCTGAGGTTTTACCGTGTTTGATAATAGAACCCTCAAATGTAACCTCATCATGATGATTAATGTACATATTAATACATTAAATATTAGAAAATACCTGATTTTCATTGAAAAAAATGCAAAATATTGAGGATAACATTGTGATATATGGTCATAAATCAATTAAGAAAGGTTGAACAGAGAGAGAAACTCATTTGGATAATCACCGGGTCTTTATGGGTTAATTATCTAGACTCTATAGTTACCATGGAAACACCATCATCTTCTACAACATTGATTCACCAGTAAAACCCATGGAGTCGGCTGACTTGGTTTATGTTCAGTTATTGATATATTTCTAATAATCTACCTATGTACAGGTATTAATAAAGTAACCGTAACCTTATATTTGCTGAAAAGGTATAATCCCCCCCCCCAGGTTTTACCATTTTTAATAATATAACGCTCAAATGTAATCTCATCAGTACATATTAGTAAATTAAATAAAGGAAAATACCAGATTTTCACTGAAAAAAATGCAAAATATAGAGGATAATATAATGATATATGGTGATAAATCAGTTAATGAATGTTTTTTATGGGTTAATTATCTAAACTCTGGGGCCTAATTCCTCCTGTTGTACTTTTATTTATTTACCCTTTACTTAACTGAGTAAACTACTTCTCTTTTGTTCTAGTTATTTTTTTAATATAGTTTTTGTAGCTTCATAATGAATCACTTTTCAAACTAGCATATATCTGTAAATCAGACTGACAACAACTTCATTATGATTTTTTAGCAGCAAATAGGTAATATTTTACAGAATTGCTGCATTTTAATGTGGACTAAAAGTAGAACAGTTTAGTGCAGAAAGACGTTACAAACAGACGGAAATAAACACTGTCGCCTAGCGACCAATGTTATAGCAACAAATACACTAATAAACAGAGAATTTGAAATGACTGTTACTGTATATGAGTGGGAAAGTTTGCAAACATTTTTAATGATATATTATTTACCATCAGTTTGAAAAGTTAATCATCTTCCAAACTAAAGATCAATCACAATTTAAATGAATGGCATTTTATTTGTACCATTCAAAACAAAAATCATGCACCAGTAAATCTAGAAGTGAACATCAAATGCATCATACACATAGGGCTGCACGATATTAGAAAAAAACAAACTGACATTGTGATTTTTTTAGCCCTGTGATATAGTAGCCTAGCGTGCTATCCCTATTCGTTACATGTATAGGTCTAAGGATGCGTCATAGGCAGGGGAGGTGGGGCTAAAAGGTTTTATTTCAAATCCCTCCAGTAACATTAGTCACCTCCAGAAACAGCAGGAAACCAACAATGTCTGAGCGTTGTTGTACGGTCAGATCCAATCAAAAACATGATCCTGCTAAGGGAATAGTCTTATATCATATCCCAAAAGAAACAACACAGAGAAATAAGTGGTTGTCTGTAATTAACAGGCAAAACACTGATGACAGTGTTTTGGCGTCCTTGAACGCACCACATGTGGCTTTGCAGTCTTCATTTTGGATCAGGTAAATCACACTCCTGAAAGTAATTAAATGAGTTCTCTGCAAATATAGTTTGGTGTTGGAGGAAAATGTATGACATTTCTGTTATCAAAGAAATCCAGCAGGTTTGTGTGCACTAGCTAACATTAGCATTAGCCTGATCCAGTCTAGTCAGTAGTGAAAGGAACCCTGGAACTGCTGTGAACACTGTACCACACTGAGTGGACAAACTACCGTAAATTCCGGATTATAAGCCGCTACTTTTTTCCCAAACTTTCAACCTTGCGGCTTTTTCAGTGATGCGGCCAATTTATGTAATTTTCCTAACGGCTGCCAGAGGCACTTGAGTAGAAAAGGTAAGATTTAGACCGGTGGAATATATGCGTCGAAGAAGACTGAATGAAAAAGGAGGGGCGGAACAAACGCGGGGTGACGGGTTTAAGTGGGACCGGTAAAGGTGACGGACAGGTGAAGAGGGGGTAAAAAGTTGCTTAAAGAAAAACCCGCGGCGGTGTGTGAGAGAAGACAGAGGCTCGACCAGACCCTGTGGATTTTTTTTGCACGTTGGCACGGAGGAGTTTGACCTGAACTCTCGGCGAAAGGTTAAAGTTATCACTGACTCTGCGATAGATGAGGCGAGGCGGCGACCAGCCACCTGTTTGTGGATGCGGCGGACAATAGTGGATATATATTTTTCCCTCCCTTACCTTTGGAAATATACACTTTTTTTCCCCTTTGATTACTTTCAACGGGACCCGGACTCTGCAGGCCTGCATCAAACCTTAAGTATCATTTTCCGTTCATTTTGCCGGCTGTGATTTTTGGACTGTGGACTTTAATAAAGGACATTTAGTTTCATTCGCGGGACTTGAAGTCGGGTTTGGGTTAATTTTGTGTTTGTGTTACATGTTTTAATGTGGGCACATGCGGCTTATATACAGGTGCGGCTTGTGTATGTACAAAATCGGTTTTCCTCTTGGAATGAGGTGGGTGCGGCTAATAATCAGGTGCGCTCTATAGTCCGGAAATTACGGTACTACTGAAATGTGGAAAATTACCTCATTAGGATTGTACCTAAAAAGTACTAAAATATATATTTTCAAAAGTACTTCATTGAACTTATTTAGCATAGATGTATTTAAAGTGTATCGCTGTGAAAATTTAAGATAAACTAGGGCTAAATTTGTAAAAAAAAAAAAAAAATGAAATGGAAAAAAAAATAAAGCTGAACTAATATTTGACTAAACACAGTTACATCAGAACTGATATAAGAATAATTTATAACTAAATTAGGAATTTTCGGGACTGACTACATGAGGGGAATGGGAGGATAGACCATCACTATAGTGGACACACTAGGAGGGGTCACGTGGGTGGAAGTCCACTATAGGACGGAACTACAACCAATCAGTGTAATCTATAGGATGATGTAGTTAGAGCTTTGGGAAGTTCATGGAGGAGTCCGGAGAAAGTTAGGAATGATTAAACAAAATGGTGGATTATGGACAGGGGAGTAATCATGATGTTGACATTGGCGGGGACATAATTTGACGACTTCCTAGGGAGAGACAGCAACAATAAATAAATAATAAAACGGCTAAAAGAATTAAAATAACGGTTCATTTTGTTTTTGTCAACAAAATATTTATTATATTTATTTCTTAAGCCACATTTTGTTTGTTTTTTTATTGGTCACCTATAACTGCATTATATATTTAATTATAGTTAGCGTCACAAAACCAACATTTACGTCTAGTTTCGTCTCATTTTTGTCACATGATCAAGGTTCGTTGATGACAATATTTAGTCACTATAAGGTGCACTGTCAATGAATGGTTTATTTTTTTTATCTTCTTCATATATAAAGTGCACTGGATTATAAAGAGCATTAAGGGAAGTCATAATTATTAGATAAAAAGTCAAAATTATCAGACAAAAAGTCAAAATTATCAGATAAAAAGTCAAAATGGAGAGAAAAAAGTCAAAATTATCAGATAAAAAGTCAAAATTCCCAGTCATTAACCACAACCAGAATTAATCCATATATAAGGTGCACTGTGGTTAAGTCTTTTATGTGCTTTTTATAGTCCAGAAAATACAGTAACTTTTTGTTTTGTTTCACAAATGTCATGTAATTTCACATTCAAAAATGTATATGAAACAATTTAGTAAAAAATAAATGAAAATTAAAAAAGGGAATAAAAAATAAATGAATAAAAAAAAAAAAGTATTTATTTTATAAAAAATCTATTAAAAAAACAAAAAAAACCCCTATACAAATAAATAAAATGTAAATAATTGAAGACTTGTGATGTGACCATTGCACACACGTACATTGTGACGTTGATGCTCAACCAATATATTGTGCAGTTCTATAAACATCTACTGTTGGAGTGACTTTTTTAAGGTCTTATTTTATCTTCTATACAGACCTACCCCTAAACTAGTACTAGTTAATCTAGTTAATCTTTACATGGTCATAAATCTTACAGATTAGTGGATGGACTGACTTTTTTAAAGGCTCATACAGATAACATACAGATTAACAGTAAAAATGTAAGTAGTTCAAGTAAAAGATATTCAAATTGCCTTTAAGGTGATGTTAAAATGAAATAAACCTGTAATTGACTTAAAGTTACTTATATTTTACTGCATAATACGTTATCTGAACTGACAGGATCATAAATAACACTGAACATTCCCAAGTGAGAGATAATGTTATGGTGAAATTAAACCACATTAGCATTGATCATCTGCAAAAAAGTTTATTCCATAAAATTAGCTGCAGTTTATCCTACTTATTTCTAATAGAAATCCATAATTTGACATAAATATTGATCTAAAAATTGGTTCAGTTGATTTGAAAAATATTGTATGATTTTTCAGTAAATAAGAGTTCAAATGTAAGGAGATTTTTTTTGTATGAAAACAATGTACTAATGATCAGAGGTGGAAAGTAATTAAGTAAAAGTACTTTATTACTGTACTTAAGTAGATTTTTTTTTAGGTATCTGTACTTTATTTGAATATTTATTTTTCTGGGAACGTTTTACTTTTACATAAATATCTGTACTTTATACTGTTTATATTCTCAGAATAGACTCATTACTTTTTCAAACTAAACAGATGTGACTGTATGAAAAATAAGTTAGAGGAAAAATCAATGGAGGAGAGAAACTGTGACTTTATATATGACTATTATCTCACAATTTTGACTTTTTGTCTCAGAATTGTGATTTTTTATTTCACAATTAGATTTTTTATCTCACAATTTTGACTTTTTCTCTTAAAATTATGCATTTTTTAATCTCACATTTGTCATTTTTATCTCAATTGTGACTTTTTTTCCCTAAATTTCCTGTCCATATGCACAAAACTGAGTACAGTGACCCTATCAAACACATTATCTACAAAGTAACTCACTTTTTTAGATACTTTTTTTCCTGGATAAGTAATTATTAATGTGTTCATGGCAAAAAAAAATAATAACAGTTTTACTTTTGTACTTTATTACACTTGTGAAATAGTACATTTTTACTTTTACTTCAGTAAAAGAGTTGGATCAGTACTTCTACTTTTACCAGAGTATTTTTTCACACCAGTAGCTGTACTTCTACTTAAGTACAGAATGTGAGTACTTTTACCACCTCTGCTAATGATAAAACTACAAACATTTTCCCAGTTCAATTATTCCTTATGTTTGTGGCTGAGTGTTGAAGAATATTTTGTTTTATTTTTATTTTTGTAGTTGTTTTGTTAGAACTGTTGAAGGTATTGAATAAACCTGTTAATTTCATATATTGTCATATTTTTACACGTTTTGGATATTTTATCACATTTTTCGGTGTTTTCTTTTTGTGTTTTAGGGGAGGTTTTTTAATATGTGTTGAATTTCTCATCACTTTTTTACATTAGTTTTTTTGTGAATTTTAGTGGATTTTAACATGTTTTATACATTGTTTTATCCATGTTTTTTTGTTTCTTTGTTTATCTTTGTGTATTTTGTGGGAGATTTGAGAACCAAACAAACAAACACACACACACACACACATACAGACACACACACATACTCATTTACATTTAATTAAATAAAAATTCATAATAAAAAAATTAATAACAAATAAATAAATAAAATAAGTAATAACAAAATAATAATAATAATTAAATGTTTCTCTTTACACCTGTTCCCCTCATGCTTTATGGGGACCATGGTGTGACTGTGTAAACATATCAATGTCCCCACAAAGATAGGAATGCAAGCGCACACACACACACACACACACACCTGCCATGCTTTATGGGAACTTCCAGAAATTACAGAATGTATTTTTAGGGCACATCATTTCTATTTTACTAGTGGGGACCTTTATTTATATTTAACCCTCGTGGGGACCTGAATTTTGGTCCCTATAGTGTCAGAGGTCCCCATGGTGTGACTGTGTAAACATATCAATGTCCTCATAAAGATAGGAATACACACACACACACACACACACACGAACAGAACAGTTGACTGACAAAATATTTTGATCACAAATAATCCAAATTAATCCAAAGCAAACCTGTGATTGAGAATTTGGAATAATTTGACAGCCCTATTTTTTGATAAATGATTGATTACATGTCAGTAGTTGAGATATTATCAGATTTTTTAAAAACTATTTTAGCGACCAATTAAATTCACTAAGTTTGTGTTTGAATAATGTAATAAACCTCATTAATTCTTGATTATTATGATACAAAAAATTATAATTTACACTGGAAATAGTGTTGTTTTTTTCTGTCATGTAATATCTTCTTAGAAATATATGGACTGTTTAGGACTAAATTTGTTTCCAGTCTTTTTTAAATTCACATATATTAAATATTGAGCAGTAAATGTATTATCTTTACCTGCACACACTCAGTAACATGAGCTTTATTTTATAGCTTAAACACAGCCTCATGTTGTTCATGTGCACTAACCTCACATTATACTAACAGAAAACGTGTGTATGTGTGTGTGTGGAGGGGTGGGGGCGGGGCTAAGTTGACAACGTCACTTCTCGGGGCAGCTGCTCGGTTTCAGCTTCTCCTGTTGCCTTCAAGTGCTCCTCGTAAACTTGTAAAGTACAACAAAATGGATCCTATCGTGAACCTAGTAACGCTATCACTCATCAAAAAAGAGAAATAAAAAAGAGGGCAAAGTTATTGGTGTTAAATTTAACTTATTCTGAGCGAAAAAACAGAGAAAAGTACGTGTAGGTAATGTTGTATTTTGGTGCTTTCAGGTCACACTTGTAAGTAGCAAGCTCCTTTGCACTGGAGCATTAAATACAGACAGGCTTAAAATATGGGGATGTTTACTTAGTGACAGTGTAACTTACTTTTCCCCATGGGAAAAGATATTTTCAGGATACATATACAAATACAGTATGTACAAAAATAGTTGCAGTTTCCACGAAATAGATCATTTTTGGAAAAAGAAAAGAGAGGTAACTTAAAAATAAAAAAATAAAAAAGCATTTCCTATTAATATTAAAGTGACAACTCACTTATTCTAGGATGAAAGATTCCCTACTGGACAACACATGTTTCTGTTTGTTTTATACTTTGTGTGTCTATTCATTTCATTTCATTCATCCATTTTCCAAGGGAAGTTGGTATCATAAACAACGCTCATGGCAACACATGTGCTGTTAATCACTTTGCATTTGCAGCTGCACAGTCTGAAACAACATTACCCTCAACATAATGCTTAAAGAATAAGATTAACTCACTTTATTAGTTTTATAGGGAGATTTAGTTTCTGCATTTCACCCATTGTAATGTACAGACAGTGGATTAGCAATAGCAATTAGCAATATGATGCAAATAATAAATACATCATTTAGAAGGGGGGGGCGGGTGCTTTATTTAAGTTTATTAAAGTTGTCATATATTATATATTGTAAAACTGTGTACACCATAAACTGTTATATAAGACAAACTTAGCACCTCTACATAATTTAGTCTAAAAAATATCTTGAATCACATTAGATCAGATTAGATACGAAGTTTAATGATCCCTTGGGCATTAATGTTCTAACAGTGGCACTAGATCCAATGTACGAGATAGAAATAGTACATAGGTATAAGATGAATGACAAAGAAATGAGAAAATAATAATAGCAAATATATATAAAAACACTAGCAACTGCACTTAAAAAGTATTTTTAATCATAAATAATAATAGTGGGAAATAGTACAATTACAACTGTCATTATTACTATGAATAATAATACTATTACTGACAATGAACTATGTATAACAGTAACAACAATAGTATAATAATAATTCTCAATACAAAAGTATAGAAACAACAAACAAATATTGCACATGGGGAAAAAAATACAGGTCACATTAAAGGCACTTTTTGCAATATGCTAAAAAAAAATGTTTGCTTTTGGTCGTAATGACAACATAAAATCTAAAGATACAGGAAGATATTGTTACAGTGTGCAAGTTCAGCAACAAAACTAATACGTTATTTATATTTGTTTGTATTTACTGTACATGCAGGATTAGAAGTTAAAGAATGAGAGATAAGGTCGATGCATAAAATAACACTGTGAATTCTAATGTAGTTACTCATACACAGTAAACTGCCACAGCAAATATTATCATATCATTCATGATGATCATGATATTTACCACCAACAACGTCAATTATATGTCCAGGCTAATATGTTACTTCGTAAGTTTTAGTATGTGCTCTTTTAATGTCAAATTCCCTCTGTTTAAAGCCTTCTGTACACCCATGTATACTGACCATTTATGGTGTAAATATAAGAAAAGCAGCTAACATAAGTTTACAGTCACATATAATGACACTATGAGAGTACTGATGCAGGTACCTAGGTGGTTCAGTACCTGTTTGCTTACTCTAATGTGTCTGGATGTGATGCAGTCCTGAGAAATGTTATTTATAAATTCATGTGCAGACTGGATTGTTCTCAAAATGGTATTATTGAATATCTAGTAAATCCAACTAAGAGCTCTGTGAGACACTGGAGAGATTGTTTGTATATGTGGTTGTTGTGTACTTTTCTTATATATATATATATATATATATATATATATATATATATATATATATATATATATATATATACCGTATTTTCTGGATTGTAAGACGCTACTTTTTATATGTTTTAAACCATGAGGCTTATACAAAGGTGCAGATATTCTGTGGATTTTTCTTCCACCACTAGGGGCGCTCTAACTGGAATTAGAATCAAAACTACTAAGAATACACTACTTTTTCTTTGGCAGATAGAACACAGGCGACAAATTAGCATGTGTTAATTATTTTTCAAATGCTAACCCCTTCGTGGTGGAGACAGATATGACGAAGAGTTTCTGTGGTTGTTCAACTGTGACACAGAAGAAGACGACTTCATGAGTTCCAGTGAAGAAAATTAAAGTGATTTGTGATTTAAAACACGGGAGAAATGAAGATAAATACAGTAAACACTGGTTATTTTTCTCTTGGTTCTGTTCTGTTTTAATCAGTAAAGTTGCTGCTGTGTTAAAAGATACTGTTAAGGGGAAAAAAAATCGGTTCCGGTACAAACATGTAACTACATTTACATTTCAAAATCCTTCTGTACATGATTTTTCAACATAAATATCTTGTATATTCTTTTTTTATTATGTTTTAAAATACAGCGGATGCGCCTTATATACAGGTGCGGTTTATAATCCAGAAAATACAGTGTATCGGCAATATTTTTGACTATTTATTTTTATTTTTTATTATCTTGTTATGTATTGTACTCTTTTATAGACCCTGATATGGACCACGTATGTGTGTCTGATGTAAATACAGAATGGAATTGTTCATCAATAGTAAAAGAATCATGGTAACTGAGGGAGAAAACAGCTCACATGCGGCTCATCCGGTGAAAGAGTCCTACGGTCCTTGAACGCATCAGCGGCGTTCCTACGAGCGGAGGCGCTTTCCTCCTCCTATCAGCGCCATTGTGTGACAGAGTCTCCGGCAGAGAGGACGACTTGTTTTTTTGGAGCCGACACAGGACACTTTAAATCTCCCCCTCCATGTTTCTCTTCCGAACTCCGGCGGACCTGGATGTGGTAAGAGACGGATTTGATCTTTTTAAAAACACCCGAAAGAAAAAAGCAGCGCAGGAGGAAGAGCGTCCGGGCTTAGAAATAATCTATTTCTAATGAATAATAGAGCCAGTGGAGGCTGCTGCTGGAGCAGGAGGAGCACGGTCAGTTGGTGTTGGAGGTAGTAGTAGTAGTAGTAGTAATAGTAGTAGTTATGGGGGTTTTCTGTCCCCAAAGTTTGTCTTTTAAAGTCTTAATATCTGCGGCTGTTTCTACCTTTACTTGTTTCTGTTCGTTGTTTTTCTTCACTGTCTGTTACTTTACACTTTCTCACCACGGACTCAAAGTCTGCCTGATAAACTTTTTTTTTTTTTTTTTTTTTTTTTTTTTTTACCCGAAATGCATCCACTGTTAAGCTGACATAGCCACTTACTGCTCCATGTTGCAATTTTCACCATTATATTACATTTTAATAGATTTTAATGGTTGAACGTGTGTCAAGAAACACACGAAAATATCATTAAAAATATGTTTTTATTATGGTTGAATAAAAAGTCTTAAGTTATATGTCACAGGATAGTATTGAAATGAGGATAATATGTGTACAAATAACCAAAATGTATCTATAGCTTAGCTGAAATATACTCAAATATATATATTTATTGGTCCTTGTTGCAATTTTCACCATTATATTACACTTTAATAGATTAATGGTTGAACATGTGTCAAGAAAACACTAAAATATCATTAAAAATAAGTTTTTATTTAGGTTTGAATAAAAACTCTTATGTTGGATGTCACAGGATTGTATTGAAATGTTTATTTTTGAGGATAATATGTGTACAAATAACCAAAATGCATCCACTGTTAAGCTGACATAGCCACTTACTGCTCCATGTTGCAATTTTCACCATTATATTACATTTTAATAGATTAATGGTTGAACGTGTGTCAAGAAACACATGAAAATATCATTAAAAATATGTTTTTATTATGGTTGAATAAAAAGTCTTAAGTTATATGTCACAGGATAGTATTGAAATGTTAATTTCTGTGGATAATATGTGTACAAATAACCAAAATGTATCTACAGCTTAGCTGAAATATACTCAAATATATATATTTATTGGTCCTTGTTGCAATTTTCACCATTATATTACATTTTAATAGATTAATGGTTGAACGTGTGTCAAGAAACACATGAAAATATCATTAAAAATAAGTTTTTATTATAGTTGAATAAAAAGTCTAAGTTATATGTCACAGGATAGTATTGAAATGTTAATTTCTGTGGATAATATGTGTACAAATAACCAAAATGTATCTACAGCTTAGCTGAAATATACTCAAATATATATATTTATTGGTCCTTGTTGCGATTTTTGCTATTATATTAAATTTTAATAGATTAATGGTTCAACGTGTGTTAAGAAACACACTAAAATATCATTAAAAATACGTTTAATTTATGTTTAAATGTCAAGGGATAGTACGGAAATGTTTATTTTTGAGGATAATGAGTATAAATACCTAAAATGTATCCACTGCTGAGCTCATATGTGTGCAGTCATTGGTGCTATTATCACCATTATATTCCATTAAATAAGTTAATAATTGAAGAAATGTAAATGTATCCACTGTTTAGTTGAAATATGCTCACTTACTGGTCCATGTTGCAATTTTCATCATTATATTACATTTTAATAGGTCAGTGCTTGAACATGTGTCAAGAAACACACTAAAATATAATTAGAAATAGGTTTTTTTTTAATTTATGTCTGGATAGAAAGTCTTAAGTTAGATGCCAGAGGATAGTAATGATATGTTCAGTTTTGAGGATAATATGGGTACAAATAACCAAAATATATCTATAGCTTAGCTTAAATATACTTATTTATTGGTCAATGTTGTGATTTTCACCATTATATTACACTTTAATGAGAGCTTGTGTCAAGAAAAATGCATAAAATTAGATTTTAATCTACATTTAAATGAAAACGTCAGTAAGTTAGATGTGAAAGGATAACATTAAAGTGTTAATTTTCGAGGATAATTTGAGTATACTTCACTGAAATATAGTCACTTATTGGCCCCTGGTACTATTTTCACCATTATATTGAAGTTGTGGTAATATAACATACACCAATGTTGTAAAATTAGACTTTTATTCTGCATTTACATACAGGATTGTAAGTTAAAATGTAATACGATAGTATTAAAGTCCAAACTCTGAGGATAATATGGGTACAAATACCCAAAATGCATCTACTGATTAGCTCAAATACACTCACATGTTAACCTATGGTGTTTTTTCAGCTTTAATACAAGTAAACATTTTTAATACAAGTTCAATTATAAACTTATTTAATATGATATAGAGCTGAAAAAAGCACCATAGGTTAACATGTGAGTGTATTTCAGCTAATCAGTAGATGAATTTTGGGTATTTATATCCATATTATCCTCAAAAATGACCACTTTAAACTACACCTAAATAAAAAAGACTAAGTTAACTGTACCAGGATCGTATTAAAGTGCAAATTTTTGAGGATAATATGGGTACAAATACCCAAAATGCATCTACTGATGAGCTGAAATACATTCACATATTAACCTATGGTACTTTTTCAGCTCTATATCACATTAAATTAATTAATAATTGAACTGATATTAATAAAATAGCACAAAAGTTACACCTTAAACTATATCTAAATAAGAAACTGTAACAGGATAGTATTCTAGTGTTGGTTTTTGTAGATAATATAGGTGATAGTCTCTTAAATTGCACATATTTCAGGCAGTAATGACATGTTTATATGTAATTGCCATTGGCTGCATGTGTGGATAGTGTGGATGTGTTGTCTGCTGGGGTCCACCTGTAAGGCTGCTGCAGTGTGTTTTTGCAGCGTAAATGGAAGTGCTTGTGGTGTGGGGTGTTTGGGAGCGTCTCAGCCAGTGGAGCGGAGGGGCCTCTGTTTCATAACATGCACCACAGCGCAGCAGCCAGCGCTCAGACTGACAGCAGGTTGGAGCTGCTCTTGACTTTGTTAGCCTTCTGCGCTCTGGTCCCAAACACATGAGAGAAGGTTCTTCTCTGGACCAGATAACACCTAAAGTACTGTCTGAGCCGTGGGTTTGAGCCGCAGCTGATGGAGGACGAGTGTGTGGACGCAGGTCTGTGGATGTGTGGTTATACAACTGTCTGTACTGGACTGAGCTGATGCTGAGCTGATAACCACACTGGATATAATCAGGTGTTTATGGGGGTTTTTTCTGTGTGGGGGGAATCCTCCAGAGCTAATGGGGGGGGGGGGGTCTCCAGACTCCAAACACACAGGGTCCCAACTAAATAACAATCTAATAACTAAAAAGGGCATAAACTTCTTCATAGTGATCGACTGACATGGACTTTTTTGGGACTGATACAGATTTTTTATAAATTTTTTTTTACATTTATTTTATTATTTATTTATTTATTTATTTATTTAACATCAGCCTTAGCCAATGAAATATACAGACCATTGACATTTATTAACTGATATTTCTTCTCTGTTTTTTGTTTGTTTGTTTTTTTTGGTCACAATTACAATTACAACATAAAAATTGTTATAGTTAATATAATAAATACATTATAATAATAATAATAAGAAAAACACTCTGAGAGCACAAACCTCCACCAAGGTATTTGATTCTCTACTTACCACAATGTCAAATTTCAAAGTGATCCAGAATCCAGGATCTCTTCCGGATCACCACCAAAATCTAATCATTTCTCAATCTCCCCATTACCAACCTACCCTAAAAATGTCATCAAAATCCGTTTTTGAGTTATCTTGCTAACTACCTAACTAACAGACAGACAGACAAACAAACTCTGGCAAAAACATAACCTCCTTGGTGGATATAATTATTATATTATCTCATCTCGTCTCATCATCTGAACCCACTTTATCCTCACTAGGGTCACAGGGGTCACTGGGGGTCTAATCCAGCTACAACAGGTAAAGGCGGGGTACACCCTGTATGAGTCTCCAGTTCATCTCAGGGCTGAACATATATAGACAAACAATCACTCTCACATTCACACCTATGGACAATTTAAATTAACCAGTTAACCTATCAGTGCATGTGTTTGGATGGTGGGAGGAAAGTGGAGAAAACCCACACAGACACGAGGAGAACATGCAAACTCCACACAGAAAGGTCTGGTGTGGGAATAGAACCAGGGACCTTCTTGCTGTGAGACATGAATGCTAACCACTGCACCATACATTATTGTAATTACATTAGAATTATTACACCAAAAACTATTTGTTTTCAGTGTGTACAGTATCTATGCTGTGAACTTGTCAGTAAATCATGACGGGGGGAGGGGAGGGGAGGGGGGTAAAAATCATATTAGCCAATGCTAATACAAGAAATAAAACATAAATTACATAATTTTAACATCAACTGTGTTAATGGTTTTTTTTTTACTAACATCATGTAGTGTTTATTATTCTTGTCTGTTACAGTAGATTAAATAACGTGAATCCATATATTACGTCATCTGGAAACATTGTTTGTGTTTGAGTCATACGTAGATTGTGATCAACGGAGGCGATGAAAACAACTGTCAAACGTCCCACACTATTTCACAGCAACAACAAACTAGTTCCTCTGTTATTGTTGTGATTGAGAAACACCTAGTGACAAGAGTTACACGCTGGTTACAATATATTTATTCATGCATTTGTTGGTTCATTTAATGGGGGCTGTAGGTGAGAAAAAAGGTGATTATTTTGACAGATACAGTGAATTAACTCTGAGTATTTTAATCAGACAGATGATTTTTTATTTTTTTTACATTCCTTTTTCACCTAAAGGGATTATCTGGAGTAAAAATACGTTTAGCTCATGTTTTAGATGCTTGGGAGTACATACAGTACATATAGTTGATACCAAAATCACACCATTCACATGTACATTTAAAAATTTCAATTTTGCCATTCTGAGCCAAATTCTGTTAGCATGGAAGTGATTAGGGCATGTCTTTTTGGGCGAAACAAAACACTATTTTTAGACCTTTTCTAAAGTTCTAAACAACATCACACTTATGTGGTAGTAATTAGAGGGTCCCTAAAGGTAAACTGAAGAGTCCTGAGGTCTTCATGTTGTCGGATACTGTGTCCAGAGTTACTGAACTCAAGCCAGTACCTTTCCGAATGCAGGAGCAGTCTTAACCCTTTGTTGGTCAGCTCAACCGTTTGGTAGAGGTAACTGAACCCTGATATCTAATATAAATTTAAGTCCTTTGACACCAAACTTCTTGGACATATTCAGGTCATGCTAGTATACTACCAAGGAAGTAGATCATAACCATGACAACACCTGTGCTATGATCTTTTCTTTTGGACACAAAATTGCAGGCAAGTGAGATTTTTTTTAAAAATGTTATTAACTTTTACAGAGTTTATTTTACATAAATAATCCGTATCATGTTTCACAAATACTTTTGGATTCATGTAATAATTTTTTGAAAACATGCTCAACCAAATGGTAGAGATGATAGCAAAGGGTCATGAAATGCTAATGCTAATGGCTAATGATACAAACACAAATAGTTAATACATCTAATTTTAATCAAGTCACAAATTATGTTGGAATAATGTTTGAGTTTTAATACTTTAATTAAATTTAGGGTCAGTAAAAAAATATCTATGTTTTATGTTATAATAGTCCCTGTGAGGTGGAATAATCTAAAATTTATTTATTTTTTATTGTGATTTTTGTAGTGTGACCAACAAATAGTCGATTGCCTTGTGCAGAGTTACACGTTCTGGAAATTGATGATTTTATTCCATTCTTTTTGAAAAACAACGACCTGTTAATAGGCTAAGATTTGCTGTTGTGTACAGCTTCATTTCAATTCCTAATGAATCACTGGACTATGTTTTTAAAAAAGAATCCAACAAAATCAGTAACTGTGGATAAAGTATTAGATGACATGAAGACCCCAGGACACTTCAGTTTGCCTTTAGGGACCCTCTACTTACTACTACGTAAGTGTGATGTTGTTTAGAACTTTAGAAGAGGTCTAAAAATAGCATTTTGCGTCGGTGAAAAAGACATGCCCTAATCACTTCCATGCTAACATAGTTTCTCCATGTTCATCTGAATGGTGTGTTTTTAATGTCAACTATATTATATGTATGTACTCACAGTCATCTAAAAATGAGCTAAACTTATTTTTACTCTGGATAATCCCTTTAAAGTAAAAAGGAGGATCAAAGCCAAACAAAAATATATCCACTTATGTCTGTAGAATATGCACAATGCTTGTTTCTAATGGTGGTTTGTGTCACATTATACCTTTACCCAAGACAGGCGGCAGGTTCTGGGAGTTGGATATTGCATTTGGCCATATTGCAATTTCAATAATGTGTCAATTAAATGCACTAGCGTTGGCCAACAGGCCATTTTTCATCTGGACAGATGTCAGAATCGCCCTAAAAACAGAACCTGAGATTTTAATTACAATTATTACTGTTGAACATATGCAAATACAGAGGCTGCTACTATAAGATGTGCAAAACAATCAAATAAAAAGGCATTATTTTTAATAGAGAAAGGTTAAGGTTACTTTATTAATGCCCATAGGTAGTTTAGTTTAGCAGTTGAGGTGAAAAGAAAAACAAAACTAAAACTAAAAAATAAACCATCTCGTATATTAGCACAAATATGACAACATGAACTGTCTATGCATAATTAAAATAAAATACAATTCCCTTGGTTCCACAAATGAGTATGTGAAAGAATAATAAAAAGGATTAAATAACGGTAAAACTATAAGGCTATTAAACTCTGGGTTAAATAAAAACAGAGATAAAAAGTATAAAAAAAAAAAAACTGGGAAAAAGACAAAATAAAAGGAGTAAGGAGAAGGTTGAGATAGGAGGAGAAATGAACCAAATGAGAGATTAGGGCTAATCCTGAAATATATATATATATATATATATATATATATATATATATATATATATATATATATATATATATATATATATATATATATATATATATATATACATATACAAATAAATAAAAAAATATTAATAAATGCAGGACCTGCGATATGACTGTTTGACACAGGTACATTACAGTGTCAATGCTCAAAACAATATATTGTGTAGCTCTAATTAGGGTCTTAATATACAAATAAATAAACCAAAGACTAATAGAAATATGTTCAGCCAAATATGACCCCTTTAAATATTCCGTTTTTACCACAATGAACAATATTCGTCATCTCTGTCATGTGCTCACTCATGCTTGTGTATTCTTCATTAGTCGATGTCCTAACATGCACTTTTTCATGTCAAAGTTTAGAAAAGAGGAAGTTGCTGCTGACATTTTACTTCTTTACATCCAAACATGATGGTCACATGTATACCAGGGATTATCCTCTGCCCTTCCCCCATAAGTAAGGACTGTCTACTTAATGAATTAATTAGTTATTGCACACGTCTGAGCCTTTGCTTTTGTGTTTTTAAATAACTGAAAACTGCTAAATCATATAACTATATTCCCCTTGTGGCCTCACATGTTACTGTGTGATCATAGTCTCTCCTATATTTCCACCACCTTCTGGACAAAAACCTGTTGATATCCTAAATTTTCTGCGTGTTTTAAATTGTTCCTACATCTCTGCTCAATAACCTAAAGGACACACATTCTGAGTGTACTGTTCATGCGTTTCAAAGAATGCTCCTAAAGCATGAATAATACATGTTTAACTGAAAAAAAAAAGCCTACGTTCAGAATAAAGCCTAATTCAGAACCTGCTGTTTACATGTTGTGTATCATCTTACTGGGAACAATAGTGGAATATTCCAGTGCGTGTAAACATAGTCTGTGTAAAAGCACCAACTGAAACATAGAAAGCAGAAGCAAAAGCATTCAAAAGCATGCACAGCGTTCATAAATCTGTCTGACACCAGCAAAGCCTGTACTTGCATGCACATTTTATGGTGACGTATCCCCCTTGGCTCACTACAGCACATCCACGTTGAACTGGGAGACATTTTCCCACTAGGAGAGTAAGACAAGAGCTGCACAATATATGGGTTTGAACATCAACATCACAATGTACGTGTGTGGAATAGTAACATCACTGGTCGTGCAATTATTTAGATTTGTATTTTTTTATTTGTATATATTTTTTTATTATTTTTTTATATGTATTTTTACTTTATTGAAATTCATTAATTAATTAATTTGTATTTATTTATTTATACACATTTTTAATTAACTAATTTATATTTATTCATTAATTTTTATTCATTTATTTGATTTATTTAATTTTTTATTTTATTTATTTATATATGTATTTATTTTATTTTATTTTTTTATTTTCACACATTTTAATTAACTAAATTATTTCTATTCATGAATCTTTATTTATTTAGTATTTATTTATTTGTCTTTATTTATTTAATTTATTCATTTATTTATGTTTTGTTTTTTATACATTTATTTGTCTATATTCTTTTTATTTTTACAGGTTGTTAATTAACTAATTTATTTTTATTCATTAATTAGTATTTATTCATCTGTTTGTCTTTTATTTATTTAATGTATTTATTTATTAAATTTTAAAAATGTACCTGCATATTTTCAATTTATTTTTTGTTCATTTAATTTTCTTTATTTTTCTTTATTAATTTTATTTTATATTTTTACAATTTTTAATTAATTAATTAATTTTTAATGATTATTTTTATTTCATTGAAATATAAAAATGCACATGACACAGTGTCAGTCATGGAGCTGTACCTTCACTTGCCTCAGCTGTAACTGATGGATGTAGGTTACTTTATAATACAAACCTTCAGAGGGTGAATACCTGAGTATGTAGTAGCAGTAATAATGGGTTAGTGTGCAGCGCTACGGCTTGTACTGCATTGATAAGGATTATACTTAAGTAATAATAAGGGTGCTGCCTGCAGTAGAAATGATGACAGTACTTGCAGAACTGGAGCTTGTGCCGCTGTGACAGGGTGGGCACTGCGAGTAATAAGGCCAATGCTGCTGGGATACGGTGGATGCTGCAGTAATAAGGTGGATACTACACCCAGGCATATTGATGCTGTAGGTTTGTGTAGTTCCTGAGGCGTTGTCACTGGAAGTATCAAGCTGTGTTTTATCCCCAAAGAGGCTCAGTGGGAAGAAGGGAGCGCTCAACAGCATGTAGACACGTCTGCTGACCTAAATCTGCTCTCTTCTTCTGCTTTTTATTTATAGATTTAAGTGTGTGTGTGTGTGTGTGTGTGTGTGTGTGTGTGTGTGTGTGTACTGATTATAAGAAATTTGAGATGTCCACAACTGTCCGACACAGAACATCAGTAGTTGCTTTTCCTTTGAATACAGTGTTTTCTGCCAGTGCATTATAGACCTGGTGGATTTATTTATTTATTTATTTGAAATGTTTAAAATCTTTTATTTATTTGAATTTTTTTTTTTCTATTTTTACACATTTTTGATTAAGTATTTTATTTGTATTCATGATTTATTTATTTGATTTATTAATTTATTTAGGTTTAATTTTTGTATTTATTTATATTTTTTTTATTTTTTATTTTTTTATTTAAGTTTGTTTAATATTTTTATTGATTTTTTTTTATTTTAAATTAATTAATTAATTAATGTATTTATTTATTTATTATTATTATTACTATTATTTTTTAAAATTATTACTTTTATTTTAGCCACCAGGGTAAGCGTATTAATGTATGTATTTAATAGAAATGTATACATATTACAACTAGTGATACTAACAATAATGTAATGTCAGAATCCGGCCCATCTCTGGATATAGATTTAAATATTGATATTTATTTATTTATTTATTTATTATAAAATTTTAATAAAGTATATTTTCAAAGTGTGCATCTTTGTTAGTAGTTGGTATTGCTAATAAATGTACAATAACACATAATGGATATAATTTCATATTTCTTGTCAACTTTTTACTTTTATTTTCTTACACTAACCTAGTGGGTCACCAGTGGTCTTCACTAACACCTCTACCACCAGGCTGAGCAAGATTCTTGTGTGAAACCCTGGGATATACGTATGCACAAAACACCGATATTTATGAAATGTCCGAAAAAAGCTGAAATTCTTAATGTGGGTTTTTCCATTAAATCATAAATGCGCTGATTTGTTTATTTATTAACACGAAATGACATCAGAAGTCATTCCATAAACATGTTTTACAGATATATTTATTATTACTCTGCCAAGTTATGTTTCCACTAGAGTACGGCTGTATGATATTAGAAAAAAAAACTGACATTGAGATTGTTTTTAATGTGATATGAAAAACTACTCAGGAGTAAATAAGAGCTACCGACGCTAACAGTTAAACAGATGAACATACACTGTAACGTACATACGTTTCAGTATCACCTTTGTTGTAGCCGAAATAATTAAATAAAGTTATTTAAACTTTATTTAATTAAAATAAATAAACTAAATGAAATAAATTAAACAATATATAGAATAAAAAAAATAAATGCAATAAATAAATGATATTAACGCAAAAGTATATGGACTGATATGCCTGAAATTTTCAGGAAAAGTTGAAACTGACACAAGGAACAGGTGTGTGTGTGTGTGTGTGTGTGTGTGTGTGTGTGTGTGAAACCTATTACTCATTTAGGTCGTGTGGGGTGAGGGCGGAGTGCTTTTCTAGTTATTACATATTACCTCTCTGTTCTGTACTAAATTAAAAATGATGTGGTTTCCTGGTGTGTCCAAACAAACTGTACATGTTTCTTCTTCTTTGCTTATTGTAACGTTCATCATTATTATTATTTTTTAAGTCACCTGACTGTAGTTGTGAAAAAAAGCTCTTTCCGTTACGCAGTTTTCCATTCCACTTAAAAGAGAAAAAAAAAAACAACAACAAAAAAAACTCTTGCTAAGTGGAAAAATGAGGGTTTTGTACAAATATTTTTTTTTTTATATTTTTATGCAGAAGTTATATTTGTACACTTTAAAGGTCAATGGAAAAGTGATTAGTGTGTGGTTGTGAATTTGTAGATAGTTTGGGGGTGGGTGATCTGTCCAAAAGATTATATTTTGAATGTTTTAATCATAACATCAGTCTTTGATTTGTGCTACAGTCTTACAGTCTGGTCATTTTTTAAATGTATATTCGCAGAAACATGAGAACACTGGTGTCAAACTCACTTTAATTCACTTCCACATTGACCACAATATGAGCTTAAATGTTCTGGACCAGTAAAATAATAACAGTGAAAAGAGTAAAATTACATTAGAATAATATTTACATCGGCAACATAGAAAAAAAATCTGAATAACTTGAATTGTCTTAAGAAAAACAAGTCATTTTTAAGCAATATTCAGTTTGCCTTAATTACAATTTACATTAAAAATACATCAAACATTTAAAAAAAAAAAGGCAGAATATTGATAAAATTACACGACTGTTAATACATTTCAGGTTGTTCTTGTGTGCTCAGGTTATTCACATTTTAATAAATTTTTTAATGTAATTTTATTTTTCTTACACTAAAATCTACAGTTTTTATTATGTATAGGTTATTATGATCATATTTTACCAGTGTTTACCAATTGAAATCTAATTGTTCTGTATGTATAACCTCAATTAAACGGATTTTTACACCATTGATAGTTAATATCATCAGTGTAATTCAATTTTACAGGCTGGATTAGACCATTTGGCGGTCCAGATTTGGCTCCTGGACCTTATGTTTGACACCGTTGCACGAGAGAGAGCTGATGGATTTGCACATTTAACACAGTATTACATTAAAAATAGCCCTATCTGTACTGTAATTTACAATTAAAGTGATAATTAATGCTTGTGCGCATTTGGATGGTGAACATAAATGGTTCATATAGTTTTGTGTTTAATATGAATGAAACACAAAATACATTGAAAGTTGAAAATGACATCCCAGCATGCACTTAAGTCACTTATCCTACATTTGTCTAACCTTGCACTTACTACACAATTCACTTGAAGCTAGTTTATCTCGTCAGTAATCTGATCATCCCTTGTATCCTGGGCATGCTGGTGCATATTAATAAACTGATTTTATTTTATTTTTCATTCCAGGAAGTCATTTTAGATGTACCTATTGCACATACTCAAACTAGCACTGATGAAAATGAGATTTAATGGTTAGAACTACCGGTAACTGCAGGATAATTTAGCATTAGCATTTGTAAAGTCATGTTCTGTACATTTAAAAAAGCACTATACATGTGAAATGAATGGAAAAAAATAACCCTTTCAGTCACTTTCTCTATAGCATTTGCTTCACTCAGCATGAAATGTTTTGGTTTTAGCAAAAAAAACCCTTTCATTTATAAACTGCTGAAGTCATACTATTTATATAATTTTCTTTCAAAGGCCACATTTAGCCTGATTTGATTTCCAGTGGGGCGGACCAGTGAAATAATACACTAGTATGTACATAATAATAACTACAAACTTTTGTCTTTTGAGTTAATGCAAAACACTCCCATTAAATTATGAAAAAAAAACAAAAATTAGAAACTATACAAACAATAAATATGGGAATAACCGGAAAAAAAAAACCCATAAAATTTCCTAAGAAAAATAAATGCAATTTTAACTTCAACATCTAAGTTTTACACGAAGAAGCAAAAAAATTGTTAAACTTGTACTGAGTGTTCTTTAGACATTTCATGCTGTTCTGTTTTCACATTTTATCTTTACATTATAGTTTGTAATTCTACAGTCTTCCCGTTCACTTTGAATTGATGTTCCGGATTTTTTTTTCGATAACCGCCATTAACGCCCACTGCCAATGGCAACGAGTTTTGTCACTTCAGATTCACGGTACCATTGTTCGGTCACTTTGAAAGTAAATATTCGCTATGTTGTAACGGCTACTTTATCCAGTCTGTTAGCGTAGTAGCAGTAATAAACTGTAATAACGTATAATATAAGCAGGTTATTACACCGACACCGAAGGCGGAGGGGTGCTGATAGTCACACATGAGCAATACTTTATCCCTTACTAATCGATTGAATGAAGCCCCTCTACCATTTTAGCCAAAACCAGCTGGAACACTTTTTCATTACTAGTACCTCATCACTACTCCAAACTCCAGTGCCAGACGTCTCTTTTTTTTTCCGATACAGATTGACTTTAGCGTTCAGTGTCTTGCCCAACCGCCAACCGCCAACCCCTCGATCATTGGACGACCTGCTCTACCAACTGAGCCACAGCCGCCACGCAACGACGCTTTTCCTCAAACCAAACAGAAGGGTGACCAAAATAGTAATGGGTACCACGGAACTAGTACGGTTTCTTCGTAATGGAAATGCTAAATCTAAGCGTACCGTTCTGAACTGTACCTGTGGTTTATATGCACGCATCACTTGTATTAGATTCTTAATAATCCTTATTATAAACTGGTCTTTGTAGTTTTCATGTGTAGTTTTGAACGTCACATGCTGTAACCTTTGCCCTGTTGCGTCACTTCCACCTCCCTCTCTCTGATACTGATACTGATATGAGTGGAAGTTATAAATGACTGTACAAGTGAAACATAAGGTCCTAAACAAACTTCAATCACACAGTTACAGTCGATATTATGGTCATGTTCTTTGAGAGTTTAAAGGGCTGATATTTTTTACTTTATTTTAAATTGAATTATGCATGAGTCTGAATACTATGGAGTAAGATAACTGTCAATATATTCGTGTCCACAGATTAGACGTCCATGCATATTTGTCTGTAGTTGTGCATAAAATAACTATTTGTAAATTGTCAAATGAGTCCAGTCGTGCATAAAATATATTGTTTGTATTTTATCCATCAGAATATACATGGAAAAAATTATGAATTCAAACTTTACCACATCCACAGGCATGTGTTGATGACATATTTTAACATTTGAGTCACTTTAGGGAAAGTCGTATTCATACCAAAGTAAGGCTAGCTGTAAAGTTTGAAGTCGTAGCTGTAAAAAACCCAAAAATGTTAGCTTCAGGAGCACGACCTGGACTCCAATAAGTCATAATTAGAGGTGCTGTTTGGATGAGAAAACTAAGACTATGACAAAAAGAAACGACATATATATGTTTGACTCCCTAATCCTGAAACGCATTGGGGTCTTTTATGGGTTTGTTGTAACCAAGCCAATGTAATAAAGACTTTTTAATTGTTCACATATATGATAGTGCTTTGGAATTTTCTCTTTTTGCTGTAATTTTAGAAATCATAATTTTTCCAGTTGTATTCTGATGGTTAAAATACAACACAATATATTTTATGCATGACTGGACTCAATTGAGAATTCATAAATATTTATGTTATGCACAATTACAGACAAATACCTACAGGTATCCAACCTGTGGATATGAACATATTAACAGTTATCTTACTCCATGGTTTTCTTCATTAATTATTTTCTCCACAGTTCCTTATTCAACTGTATTTCTGTGTAATGACATGAGAAAGGTGGTTTTGAGCAATTGAACATTAATAGAACAGAATGAAATAGAACAGAAGTACTTTATTGATCCCACAATTGGGAAATTGCTTTGTAATAACAGCAGTATTAAACATATAAATAAAAACAGACAAACAGTGATGTGTAAAACAAGGTAAAGGTGCAATAACATATTAAAGTGTCCATACAGACAAACTGAGTAGTGCAAAGTAAAGTAGTACAAATGTAATTACAGTATTCTTTGTTATTTACAGAAAGTGCAGAGTGAAAGACAGTAATGAGATGTGATTATAATTTATTCAACAGTGTGTTGGTTTGTGGAAGGTGTCACATTTTTATTGCAAATATTGACCTTATATGTGGAAAATGTCATGACATCATCAGTAAGGGTGTGTAATGGTAAGAATCTGATGATTTAAAACACATCACTATCTGTAAAAATATATGGCAGCTTTTGTCTCCAGTGCAATATATGTTTTATATTTATCAATATATGATCGAATCCTATATTGTCGTATATTGGATAATATATGCACTACTTTTCCATGTATGGCAATATATTTTTGAATTTAATCGACTATATTTTTCAATATATTGCCATATATTTTTGTTTCATAAGGGTTTGTAGCACCTGAAGTGGTCAAATTCAAACTTTATCAACTATTAGGGACTGCAAATACACAACTAAATGAAGCAAAGATGTTTTTTGTTAAAAAAGTTGATATAGTAAGAAGAGTTAATGTCCGTGTTTGTTTTTTACTGTATGTTTTCTGTTCAAATAAATCGAATAAATCCAAATCAATCAAATGAAAGATCAATAAAAAAGTCAGTTTATATCAGTGGTTCTCAAATCCGGTCCTCGTGGCCCAGTATCCTCCATGTTTTATCTATTTCCTTCTTCTATCACACTTAGTTCAATTATTGATCAGCTCTTCAGACGCCTGATAATGATGTAAAGGCTTCCAGTTATAATGGAAGAGTGAGATATTTATAATTTTTTTCAAATTTTTTAAAAATGTTTTTTATTTTTTAATTTTCCAATGGTTGTATTTTTTTTAATTAATTTTTTTTTATTCATTTCCATTAATTTTTTCTTTAAATGTTTTTATTTATTTATTATTATTATAATTTTTTTTTTAAAAAAGCAGGAGATATTTAAAACATGCACGACACTGGACCACGAGGACCGGGAAAAAAAAAAAGAGTCCTTTAAGAAGGCCTTCAGCTGTGTTTTATTAGAAAGACCCTTCCTATCCCGCCTTAACCCCAGTGTTAATGGGATGCATCATGTAGTTCAGTAGAAGTCGGGGTGTTTTGTAACCAGGTCTGTCATTATGTAAGACGTGGTAGTGAGTTCCCGGTCTGATATGCAGCTGACCTCTGTCATGTGAGCGCTGTTTATGATCACTATGACGGAGAGCGCACACATACACACTTTGTGGCACGCGCTCAGACATGTTTCCAGTCGTGCGATTGGTTTATTTATTTGGGATCTGTCTGTCCTCTACCATCTGTTCACATTTGTTGCTATTCCACAGAAACATTACAGAGCATCTCTTAACATATTTCAGATTTAAATGACATCAGTTGGGGTCAAACATTTGGACGTTCCACTTAGTTTCAGCATATTTAACAAATTACTTGAATTAACAGATGAATTGCAATGTGATTATTTAATACAAAACTACAAATGAGACCTGTTGTCATCCTTTAAAAATATGCCTGGGAATTTATTCATAATAGCACCAGATTTAATTTGTCATTGCAGCTTTAAAATAATTGAATAATTAGCAAAGTTAGGATAAAGATCAGTCATTTTTTACTGTTTGATGTTTCATTGCTTAGATCATATATTATTGCTGTTAAATCTGATTTATATTTTAGAGCTGCACAATATCTTGTTTGAGCAGCGACATTGCAATGTACGTGTGTAATAGTCACATTATTTTTTTACTTTATTTTTATTTATTTTTTTGTATATATTTGTATTTTTTTAATTCAATTTAAATTGTTTATATTAATTCATTTTTATTGAATTTTAATTTTTTTATAAAAATTTTTTATATGTCTTTTTTATTTATTTATTTTTTTATGTATTATTTTTAAGTTTTAATTAAATAATTAACAACTGTGACCTATTTTTTCATATAGTAATATATATTGCAGAGTTAAAAAAATAAATCACAATGTCAGTTTTTTTCTAATATATTTATTTTTAAACCCATGAGACTATAGAAACACCACATCAATGTGATGGGGTTTTTTTTGCAGAAAGGATGAAGATCCAATACTGAAATAACTTTGTATTTTCATGAGTCTCAAGTTACAGTGAATGAAACTCATTAAGCAAAGGTGAAAAACTATATAACTATAAAACTATATGATTTTTTTTGTTTTGTTTTTCACTTTCTTCTTAAAATAAAAACAGACAGTTTGACCTTTAGGATAAAACAGGTGAAAAAGTTTAATAGAAATAAGATGAAGATAAGATAAAAGAGAAATATCTGCAAAATGTACAATATCAGTATGTGAGTAAGTTCTGGGAAATTAGTGAATAATATCAATTAAACCCTTTAAATATGTATTTGTATTGTAATTATCTCCCATTTAAAATTGTTAATAATAATGTACATATATTATAAATGCATAAAACTGTTACACTTGTTTTATTGTTTTTGTAAAACTCTAGAGCTGGGCTGTCAAACTTATTTATTTCAGCCAAATTAGATATCAAAGTGAGCCAGTAACCAGTAAATTAATTGCATCATAAACTATAATTACTTTTGCTCTTTGTTTTAATCCAATAAAAACATTAAGTTATGAAAATACTTGAATTCACAAACTATCCTTTTAACAAAAAATATGCAGAAAAAGCTTTTTTTTTTTAAAGAAGAAAAATAAGTGCAGTTCTAACAATATGGTTCCTTACAAATGACAAATTGTACAGATTTTTGCTTTAGATACAATATTACACAAAAATGTGTTAACAGATTTAATATTGCTATTTTTTTTTTTTGCAGTTTGGAATTAAAATAAAAACAATTTCTCCTTCAGTTTCTCATTTATCCAGGTCATTATTGTTATTCTACTGGACAATTTGTCACTATTTATTTTACTTTAGCTCATATGGATCTGACAATAGAACCAAAACTAAAATGAGCCTGACGCCTTTAATTGTTAATATCTTCAGTGTAATTTTTGCACTTTGTAAAATCATTCCACGCGCCAAGATGGAGCTTTTGAGAGGCAGCATGTTTGACACTAGTGATTATTTCTAAGCCGATATTTGGTAACATCTTTTTTACTTACAATTAGAAAACAAAAATTACGACCGTGAACCTAATTAACATATTACTACACTGAAAAAAAATTATTTTTTACAGTGTGGACAGCAGTGTCTCTGTAAACTTTACCTTCCAGTAAATCATAGCAGGAAAAAATGCAACAGGCACATGCTGATTAAAAGAAAAAAAGACATAAATATCAGTCTGATATACACTGGTCTACAAGTAAAATGCTTCCAGAATAAAAATGAAATGAAATGTTCCTACATGTGTGTTAGTGATAAAGAAAAGTCTTAAATACTGGTTGGTTCAAGTTTCCAAGATAAATCTGTGATCAAAATGTGAAATATTACTTTTAATTTTACTGAATATTTTGATCATTTTTGTTCATTATATTGATTATTTTAGTCATTTTTGTTTAAGTACTTTCTTATTCCATATATTTACTGTTTGTTTTGGTTAATTTTTTTGCTTATTTTCATCATTTTTGTTCATTTTCTTGATTATTTTGGTAATTTCTGGTCATCTTTAACACCATTCAATAACACTAATCTACACATAAAAAAAATACAATTAATTAAATTTTACTGAATATTTTGTGAATTTTTATTCATTTTCTTGATTATTTTGGTCATTTTTGTTCAATAGGTTTTTGTCCAAAGGAATATTGGTCTCAGATCTACTAGATCTACTTCAAAACACTGTCTGCACATTATGATCCATTCACTTTTCCTGTTCTTTTTAGTGGAATATTTACTAATCCATTGTATACATGTACATAAACCAGCATATATGTGGAATAACACACTATCATATATATTAAAAACATGAACTTACCAGCACTAAAGTCATTTGTTTTATGATTAATCTGATTAAACTATGTAATATTTAACACATTTAATGTCTGAAGCAGATACTTAAAAAAATATATAGTAGAACAGTGTAATCTGGTGTTACATTTATGTATGAGGCATTCACTCACTCATTCTTCTGCACAATATACGTGATATTTACAGAACACTATAATGCAGGGGTGTCAAACATGTGGCCCAGGGACCAAATGCGGCCCATCAAAGGTTCCAATCTGTCCCATAGAACAAATAGAGTGATAAAATTCCACTGTGGAGTTTTTCTCAGATTTCAAATACAGACCAATATGATCTACAGTCAAATAGTAGAATAATAACCTACAAAAAATAATGACTGTATTTCCTTTTTGCTTTGATTCATTAAGCCTCTAAATAATGACACCTTCAAATATTTGTATTTTGTTTTAGTACAAAAAAATAATATTAAAATATGAAATTTTTTACATTGAAAAACTATCCTGTAACAATAAAATGTGATTAACTTGAAATGCCGAAACAAAAATCAAACCCAATTTTAACACTTTGAGTTTATGAGTTTAGTGTCTTTGTAGATCCTATCCATAATATACATCTATAAATAATAAGGTGAATATGAATATTGTTCAAATGTATTTATCTTGAGAAAATTCAGTTTTATCAGATTACTCACATATATATTTTTTTTACTTTGATAGTTTATAAAAGTAAGTATTTTCATAATTCTGCAGACAAAGACAAAAATTTGGAGTTAGGTTATTATATTATGGTCCACTGGTGATCAAATGGGGTTGAATGTGGCCCCTGAAAGAAAATTAGTTTGAGACCCCTGCTATAGTATATATCAGTCAGCTGGTGTATGAGTCTGCAATTTACAATTACAGTTAAATTGTCTTGTCTCGTCATCTGAACCCGCTTTATCCTCACTAGGGTCATGGGGGGGTCACTGGGGGGCTAATCCAGCTACAATGGGTGAAGGCGGGGTACACCCTGTATGAGTCTCCAGTTCATCTCAGGGCTGAACATATATAGACAATCACTCTCACATTCATACCTATGGACAATTTAGATTAACTAATTAACCTGTCAGTGTAAACTCCACACAGAAAGGTCTGGTGTGGGATTTGAACCAGGGTCCTTCTTGCTGTGAGGTATGAGTGCTAACCACTGCACCCACAGTTAAATTCTATGGGACAATCAATTGGTTTTAGTCTGAAAACTTCAAATCCCATGGCTACATGTTTGAAATCCAGAAACCTAGCGTTAAGAAAAAAGTCCTAAAACCAGAATCATGTTTAGTAAAGACAGTCTACAGTAGCAGTAGCAGTAGCAGTAGCAGTAGCAGTAGCAGTAGCAGTAGCAGTGTTGGAAACAGTAGTAGTAGTAGGTATCGTCATGCTGTAACTGAATCTTAAAGTTGTGTGTAGAAGTGTAGTGGCCACTGCACAGCGGCTCTGGTCAGGCGAGCACTACAACGCACTATCTCTTCCTCTGGGTTTTGTCTGGAATGTGTTTACTAGTTCAACATTGTGTGTGAGTGACTGAAAGAGTGAGAGAGCGAGAGAGAGAGAGAGAGAGAGAGACATGCACACAAAACAGGCAGTTGGATAGAGTCGTCCTCTTGTGCAGAGCTGGACGTACTGCAGCTGCACTCCCATACGTCTTTGTACAGTGCATACGTCGTGCTGCTGCATTTACGTACCTGCAGCAGCAACGTATTAGTGCGTGTGTGTGTGTGTGTGTGTGTGTGTGTGTCTTTACTTTGTGCATCTAGAGAACCTGAAATAGCCTGATGTGGAGGTGAGGGGGAGGGGTGGTGGATGTGCAGCTCAGGCATGGAAACCAGCGTATCCGGTTACAGGATCATAATATCACTGCAGAGTCCATCCACTAGCACTGCACTACTGCACAACACACACACACACACACACACACACGCCACAGGCAGCTCCTGGAATTAACACAAAAAAAAGCCCACACTCGTGTCACATGTCTTGATGTATGTTTGACAGACCAAACGACGTACGCCACTATAACACCTGACCTCAAATCTCAAATCTTCTACATGTTTCGCAATCATTTTGTCTCAAATGTCACTGTTTGTTTTTTTTTTTTTTTATGGTATCTTATGAAATACACGTACTTTTTCTTCCTGTAGTATTTAAAGTTACACAAATGTCACGTAATGCTCTTTTATTTTTTCAGTTGAAACCTGCTGTGTGGTCAGTTTTGGGGGGGATTTTTGACTGAGGTTGAAATAATACAGCAAAATGTTTCCTGTTTGAGAAGTCCAGATAGATTTAAAAGGATTAAAATCAAACTGCAACAGGAGAATGAAAGTGTATAATTACATGAAAGCTACAATCATCGTTCACTAATAGAACACGTAATAATGTCTTTTTTTTTTCCCGCTTCATACCAGGTAGTATGATGTTTTAAGGTGCATCACTGTTACCTGCTATTTGTGATTATGCAGCAGAGTTAATATTATTGTATAAGATGGACAAAATATACACTGAATATAACTTATTTGACACTAAATGGGAAGATGTGACCCTCCAGCACAAAACCAGTGGTTCAGTCACAGCAGTATTTCTAACTTTAGCCTCAAAGACATTATATGGGTCAAAATTATCGAATTTGAAATTCATGCATAAAATCCAAGTAAAATGTCTCCTGAACACTTTTAACTATTAGTTTTTGTGAAATTTCTACCATATGTGCTTCAAATCATGCCTTTTAGGAAGAACAACGACTGACTCTGACAGTAATTAAGTCTAAAGTAAAGAGAAATTATCTTAAAACATGGCTTTCCTTTGCGCTGGTGTTAGGTATTTGTCCGTCATGTTTGGTACCGTTGGAAAGATGGGGATTCCCTCTAGACAAACCTTAAATAGAAATCTACATAATTATATATTTGAACCAATGGGAGAGCTCAGAACAAAGCCTTCTCCAGTAAACAAAATCACTTGTTGCTATGGCGATGTTGAATTAGTGTCACACAAGCATTTTTAATAAGCTTTCAGATAAATATAAAATCTGAATTTCTGAAATTTGATCCAATTAGGGCTGCACGATATTAGAAAAAAAATTTCTTCTTTTTTTTTTTTTAACCCTGCGATATATATTGTGAAATGAAAAAGAAAACCCTCAGGAGTATATAACAGCTGTGTGGTGTTGACACGAACAGTCAAACAGATTAGTGGTCAACACAGAACATACGTTTCAGGATCATCCTTCTTGTAGCCAAAGTAATTAAATAAAATTAATAATTAAAAATAAATAAATAAAAGTAAATAAATAAAAAATACTAAATATATGCAAATAAATAAAAATGGGGGCAGCCATGGCTGAGTTGGTAGAGCAGGTCGTCCATTAACCAAAGGGTTGATGGTTCGATTCCCGCTCTGTCCTAGTCAGTCCGTTGTGTCCTTGGGCAAGACACTTCACCCTCCTTGCCTCCAGTGTCACTCACACTGGTGTATGAATGAGTATGAATGTTTGGTGGTGGTCAGAGGGGCCGTAGGTCGCGAAATGGCAGCCACGCTTCTGTCAATCTGCCCCAGGGCAACTGTGGTTACATATGTAGTTTACCACCACCAGAGGGAACATGTGAGAGTGACTGAATAATGGAACACTAATGTGAAGCGCTTTGGGTGCCTTGAAAAGCGCTATAGAAATCTAATCCATTATTATTATTATTATTATTATTATTATTATTATTATTATTATTATTATTATTATTATTATTATTATTATTATTATTATTATTATTATTATTATTATAAAACTAAATAAATAAATAATACAAAATATATGCAAATAAATAAAAAAAAGAATAAAATAAAAAATCTTTGTAGAACTTGTGATTGCGATGTTGATGCTCAAACAACATAATGTGCCGCTTTAGTTTCAACCTACAACTGTATTATGTCACTAAAAAACACACCCTGTAGCTTTAAATATAAGAAAAAAAGTGTTCTTTTCATGACCTTTATGGACTTTTTTTCTCCTTGGTTTTGGTTTGTATCATGATATTTCATGATATTATAGGCTAGCCTCTAAATAAACATAGACACATTAAATATTGGCTTTAAATGATTACATTTAAGCATATTTTTCTAGTGTGAGAAAAAAAGGAACAATCCAGTTCTATTGACAATAAATGTGAATTTAAATCTAATATTTATTGGATCTACTCTGAATTTCAGGACCAGAAATATATATGTTAAAAATAGCAGACTGATTTTTTTTTGGGCTCCAAAAACTTCGAAAGCTTCATCTATATTTATCTCATTGAAAATGTAGTTTCATGGCAACACTTTACATTCAAGTGTTAAGTCACAGTGACCTTGAATTGAAGGCTGTGGCTCCATTTTGGATCACAGTCCTCCTCCACCGCTCAGCTTTATCTACTCCAGTCCTTTATGATCTGGTCTTCTGCCGTTTGTTCATATCTTGAAGTGGCTCATAGGGTGTAGGATGGGTCTGGTGCTGTGAACTTTGGCAGTTAATGGAGGCGTGTGTGTGTGTGTGTGTGAGGGAGGGAGGGAGGGAGGGGGGTAGCAAACAAGAGGGGAGGATGGAAAAGAGGTAAAAGAAAGAGAGGAGTAAAAGAGAAGGAAAGGGAAGAGGAGGATAATGAAGTGGAATGTAAGGGGTGGGGCACCTCTGGTATGTCAGCCCTGCACTCTGTGTGTGTGTGTGTGTGTGTGTGTGTGTGTGTGTGTGTCTAAACACCCAGGCATGAGTCAGACATGCGCAGCTGCTTCAGCTCTCAATCACACGCCCGCAAACTGCTTTGAAACTAACTCTGCTGCTCTCTCTTTTGACGCGCAACATTTTCTCTTTCCAAGCTCCGTAAGAAACGTCTAACGAAGCTCAGAGTCACAGATTTGTAAAAACAGCCGTGGCTTTGAACAGAGGTTCTGCAGCGTTCGTCTGCTTCAACTTAACAGGTCGACCGCTAGTGGAGATTTAAAGGGTGAATTTTTACAGCAGGGAAAAGCTTCAAGCAGTTTTAATTGGCTATGATCAACCTATGAAAAACCCACAATCTTCTACTGCATTATTATTATTATTGTTATTATTATTATTATTATTATTATTATTAAATATATATATATATATATATATATATATATATATATATATATATATATATATATAAATCTTTTCATGAGGGATAGACATATAACAGCAGTACAAAGTTGAGTTAATCACATTTTCTTCCTTTTTTTATTATACATAGAACAAAAAAAAACAAGGAACGATGTCTGTTTGTCTATCTATCTATCTATCTATCTGTCTGTCTGTCTGTCTGTCTGTCTGTCTATCTATCTGTCTATCTATCTGTCTATCTATCTATCTATCTATCTATCTATCTATCGTCCGTCCGTCCGTCCGTCCGTCCGTCCGTCCGTCCCGAAAAGCGATTAGATGAGGTTGAAAGCTAATAAATACAAAAACAATGAGAATAAAGTCAAAGTTAAAGTTCAGTCTTCCGCCAAAATGTGGTTGTAAAAGGTGAATATATATTCAACCCATTTGGTCCAGAGTTCAATAAAACAACAAAAAACTGTTTTCTTAAGACAATAACTGTCTATTATATTTCTGCTTAACTGTGTGATGGAGGGTCAGTTTACTTGAGTTTTTATTCCTGTTTAATTCCAAATAATGGTTAATTCCACTTTAAGATGATCATGTAAACACCTAATTCCAGCTGAAAATAACTATTCTGAATTAAATTTAATTCCAAATAAAGTCACTGGTTTATTCCACTCTTAATTCCTCTGCCATGGAAACAGTTAATTCATCTTTAACATTATTCCTGTCTGTGATATGCATATTTTGCGTTGCCAGCATTAGTTTGTCGATTCTGTTTAGTTGCTGCTTCATAATTATTACAAAAATAAATGCAAAAAAGCACATGTAGTATCTGGTCAAACATGATGATAGCTGAATCGAATGCAAAACAGGAAGTTGATGCGGTGTTTTCCTTTTATTTAGAATTAACATGTCCATGTAAACAGGAAGGAAATGGCTTTAATTCCAAATTGGTCACAAAGACTCTGTACCTTCTACTTTTGCAATAGAAATCAGAAAAACCATAAAATATGCAATACACCATATGGTCCCTGTCCATACTATAGATTGTAGAGTTGTCCTTTCATGTCTGCCTTGTCTTGCACTTTAAGGTCTGTCTTTTCCACTATCGGAACTTCCAGGACTTTTTTGGGGGATGAACTTTTGACCGGGTCATGAGTTAACCCAGTCCTCTGAGGTGTCTCCATACACTTTTGGACCTGTAAGAACCCTGCGATGAAGTCATCATATCATGTCAGTTGCTATGATAACGTCATAAAAAAAAAGCCAAAACAAAGCAGCAACAATCACAACAAGACTAGACATGGGCACGAACGAAGTTGGGATGTTTGTTGTGTTCGTGCTGTTGCTTTACACAGTAATGGTGTCAGAGTCTGAAAGAAGAAGAGTTGTTCTGGAAGAAGAATTCCACAGAGATGAACGAAACAGAGAGCAGGAAATTATTCTGCTTTGTTGTGTGGTAAACTTCCTCCAGTAACTATTCTTGAGTTGTTTTTCGTGATCTGATGATGTCATTTGCGACAAACAATCCCCACGACTTCTGCCCGGCTACTCTACCGGGCCACTCTCCAGTACCTACCTTTGAGCAGGTACTCCATTGGTTCCTGTAAAAGTTCTGGAAGTCGTCCCTTTGGGAACGTCCCAGTCAGTGGAAACACGTGATAGTTCCTGTAAAATGTCCCGGAAGTTCAGATAGTGGAAACACGCCTATGGACACAGATGAAGTTTGTTGCAGTTGTGCTGTTGCTTTACACCGTAATAGTATCAGAGATTGAAGAAGAATATTTGCTCTTGAAGAACAATTCCACAGAGAGCTGGAAAAGTGAGAAATTATTCTGCTTCGTCGTGTGGTAAACTTTCTCCAGCAACTATTCTTGAGTTCGTTGTCGCAATGTGATGATGTCATTTGCGACAAACAATCTGCACGACTGCAACTCTACCAGGCCGCTCTCGAGTATCTACCCTCGAGCAGGTACTCTGTTGGCTCCTGTAAAAGTTCCGGAAGGCGACCTTGTTGGAACGACCAGTCAGTGGAAATGCGCATATCGTGAAGTTTCTGTAAAATGGCCTGGATGTTCCGAACATGTCTCTTGTGAGACATCGAGAAACTAAATTTCAATTCCTTCGTTGTATGACCAGTGCATGTGAACAAATTGACAATAAAATTGACTTGACTAGTTTATTCAGAATTAAAAACCGTCATGTAAACGTAGCCAGTGTCTTATAAGGAGGGTTGATCTAAAGGTGTAACCGCACAAAAATACAGAAAAAAAACAGACAGTGGAAACAGATAATCATTGACAGACCATTAGTCTGGCTTTGAATCTGGAGACGGGTCCCCAGGCGCCACCCATGGCCGCCCACTGCTCCTTAAGGTGCCCCAACAGCATCAAAGAAAAGATGGTTTAAATACAGAGGACACATGTTATTATACAACTGTATGACAAATGAAGTTCTTTTCTTTCTTTCTTTCTTTCTTTCTTTCTTTCTTTCTTTCTTTCTTTCTTTCTTTCTTTCTTTCTTTCTTTCTTTCTTTAACAGAAAACAGACAGTAAAAAAACAAACAAGTTATATTTGTTTAGACTGCAGTACAAGTTAAACTTTGTTCCTCTTTGACGTGTTTCCATCATCCAATCATGATGCACCTCACAGCTGACATCATAACGTGTCCTCACCTGCACCTCAAGTGATCACATGTGACAAAATCTGACTTCCTTGTTTATATCGTGCAGATAAACTGGATCATTTAATGTAAAAAAAATGTAGAAGTGTCGCTTTTATACCGCTGCTGCTGTCAATGTAAAAGCCTGACTTTTTGTTTGTTTGTTTTATTTATTTATTGACATATAATCATTGAAAAATAATCAAATGAACATAAACACAACAAAAGAAGATATGAAGGGAGAAGATAAAAACCATAATGACTTCATTATTTACAAATTCATTATTTACAATTATTACTATTGCAAATTATAGTAATAAATCAAATAATACTAGAATAAATAACAAATAATTGTCGAATAACACTAATTAAAATTGTAACATCTTCCATATAACATAAATTAGTAAAGGTTCAATTTAACTACAAACACAAGTATTCAGATAATGTCTAATCTCGTCCCTATTTTGTGTCAATCTTAACTTTCTATTACAACCTGTTCTTGAATTAGACCCAATAATGTGATTTTGACCTTTCTGCTAAATGAGACCTTGACCTTTGACCTTTTGCAACATTAATAATTTCATTATATGTATATATGCGCCAGTGCTTGTAATATTATGATAATATATCCAATATTGATTAAGATATTGATGTGATATGTCTATGCTTGACACACACAAACAGTGTTACAGACATTAATTTTGCGACATTTTACCTTTGACCTCCAGAGATCTCAAAAACTATTGGTTATAGATGATAACACTAATTTTGAGAATTGTATAAATCTTCATTCTGCATCGTTTGGTACCAATCTGAAAGTTCTGTGACCCTCCATTCTTTAGTTATAACTGATAATGTGATTTTGACATTTTAGTTCATTTTGACCTTGACCTTTGACCTTTACTCAAATGGATCATTTCATCTGATGCACATTAGCTATATGTATATGCCCATGTAATTTCATGGTGATATCTCAAGTATTATAGTATGATACACAGACAGACAGACAGACAGACTGCTTACAATAATCTCTCCAAACCAATGTTGGGCGAGATTAACAAGCGGGTGACTTAAAAAACAGTCGTTCAAAAATGAAGGAAGTGCGTTGTTAAGTTAAATTGTTATATATGAATTTTAAAAAATCAGTCTTGTACAATAAAAAAAATACAATGGGCCAAAGAGACTTTAAGTAAATAAATAAATAATACACTTTGTAAAGTTTCTTTGCAAACTTAATCTCACTTTCAACAGTAAGGTTCAAAAGCGTATAAAATGGAATGTATATATATATGTTTATTTTTTATTTATTTATTTATTTATTTTTGGTGTTGTAAATCAGTCTGTTGAAGATAGAAATTAAATGGAATATTGATGATTTGCTTTCTTTGGTATATAATATAGTATAGTATATATATAATATATAATAAAAAGTTTTTTTTTTTTAATTTTCCTATCAGTTGTGTGTGTGTGTGTGTGTGTGTGTGTGTGTGTGTGTGTATGTATAAAAATCTAATTTATTCTCGGCTGTCACAAGTAATGTGTTAATGCAGATTATTCTATCTATATGAATAATCGGATTAAAAATGTTAACACTATTAACTAATCTGCAGCACAGAATGACTCTGAACGTCCCTGGCAACACATTTAAGGCAGTTTGTCCATGTAGAGTTACTCACACACACACACACACACACACACACACACACACATATATATATATATATATATAGGCAGGTGATGTGGTGACAGACAGCAGAAAAAAAACAATGAGGACAGAAGACACTAACCAGCACATTGACCTTTGGATGGAAATATGAAGATTAAAAAACCCAAAATACAACAGCTGTTTCAAGTTGTTTTGTTGAAACTGTTTAAGACTTTTAAGACAAATGTGTCACCGGTGACACATTTTAACATCCACTGTTGGCATTATTTTGTATTCTAGAACACATTAGGGTAGAAGCCTGTGTTGGCTGGGGGGGAGGGGTGGAAGTGGGCGGGGCTTAAAGCAGCAGAAGGTTAGACGTGAGAGAGAGAGGGAAGATTTTTATGATGTTTAGTGAAGTTTTAACTGTGTTTTAGTAAAGTTTTAACTGTGTTTTAGTGAAGTTTTAACTGTGTTTTAGTAAAGTTCTAACTGTGTTTTGTGAAGTTTTAACTGTGTTTTAGTAAAGTTTTAACTGTGTTTTAGTGAAGTTTTAACTGTGTTTTAGTAAAGTTTTAACTGTGTTTTAGTGAAGTTTTAACTGTGTTTTAGTAAAGTTTTAACTGTGCTTTAGTAAAGTTTTAACTGTATTTTAGTAAAGTTTTAACTGTGTTTTAATAAAGTTTTAACTGTGCTTTAGTAAAGTTTTAACTGTGTTTTAGTAAAGTTTTAACTGTGTTTTAGTGAAGTTTTAACTGTGCTTTAGTAAAGTTTTAACTGTGTTTTAATAAAGTTTTAACTGTGCTTTAGTAAAGTTTTAACTGTGTTTTAGTGAAGTTTTAACTGTGTTTTAGTAAAGTTTTAACTGTGTTTTAGTAAAGTTTTAACTGTGTTTTAGTGAAGTTTTAACTGTGCTTTAGTAAAGTTTTAACTGTGTTTTAGTAAAGTTTTAACTGTGTTTTAGTGAAGTTTTAACTGTGCTTTAGTAAAGTTTTAACTGTGTTTTAATAAAGTTTTAACTGTGTTTTAGTAAAGTTTTAACTGTGTTTTAGTGAAGTTTTAACTGTGTTTTAGTGAAGTTTTAACTGTGCTTTAGTAAAGTTTTAACTGTGTTTTAGTGAAGTTTTAACTGTGTTTTAGTGAAGTTTTAACTGTGCTTTAGTAAAGTTTTAACTGTGTTTTAGTAAAGTTTTAACTGTGTTTTAGTAAAGTTTTAACTGTGTTTTAGTGAAGTTTTAACTGTGTTTTAGTGAAGTTTTAACTGTGCTTTAGTAAAGTTTTAACTGTGTTTTAATAAAGTTTTAACTGTGCTTTAGTAAAGTTTTAACTGTGTTTTAGTGAAGTTTTAACTGTGTTTTAGTAAAGTTTTAACTGTGTTTTAGTAAAGTTTTAACTGTGTTTTAGTGAAGTTTTAACTGTGCTTTAGTAAAGTTTTAACTGTATTTTAGTAAAGTTTTAACTGTGTTTTAATAAAGTTTTAACTGTGCTTTAGTAAAGTTTTAACTGTGCTTTAGTAAAGTTTTAACTGTGTTTTAGTAAAGTTTTAACTGTGTTTTAGTAAAGTTTTAACTGTGCTTTAGTAAAGTTTTAACTGTGCTTTAGTAAAGTTTTAACTGTGCTTTAGTAAAGTTTTAACTGTGCTTTAGTAAAGTTTTAACTGTGTTTTAGTGAAGTTTTAACTGTGTTTTAGTAAAGTTTTAACTGTGTTTTAGTAAAGTTTTAACTGTGTTTTAGTAAAGTTTTAACTGTGTTTTAGTAAAGTTTTAACTGTGCTTTAGTAAAGTTTTAACTGTGCTTTAGTAAAGTTTTAACTGTGTTTTAGTAAAGTTTTAACTGTGTTTTAGTAAAGTTTTAACTGTTTTAGTAAAGTTTTAACTGTGCTTTAGTAAAGTTTTAACTGTGTTTTAGTAAAGTTTTAACTGTGTTTTAGTAAAGTTTTAACTGTGCTTTAGTAAAGTTTTAACTGTGCTTTAGTAAAGTTTTAACTGTGTTTTAGTAAAGTTTTAACTGTGTTTTAGTAAAGTTTTAACTGTGCTTTAGTAAAGTTTTAACTGTGCTTTAGTAAAGTTTTAACTGTGTTTTAGTAAAGTTTTAACTGTGCTTTAGTAAAGTTTTAACTGTGCTTTAGTAAAGTTTTAACTGTGTTTTAGTAAAGTTTTAACTGTATTGTAATGTTTTCTATGCTGAATTCTTGTAAATAATTGTACATAATAAGGATAGTGTTATGTTAGTGTGTTTTTGCTGTTTTTTGTTTTTTTTAACTGTTTATCTGCAAATTAGTTACCTTTTCCTGTGTGCGCCATGGTTTTGTAATAGCTCAAGAGTGGATTTCTTGTGTTCTTTTGTCACTTTACACCAGATGGCACTCATTTCAGTTGCTTCTCAGCTGTTTGTCACATTTCTAGATGCATGAGTTACCTGATTTACTTACCTTCTATCAGTGGGAGAATCTTATCCTAGCTTTGTGAAAAGTTGAGGATCCATGTTGCTCCAAAGTGACATGAATGCCCATGATGCATAAAGATAACACACATACACTTTGGCACTTGGTATTAAAACAAGAATGTATAGGAAATGTGTGATGAATATAGAATAAACCCTTGAAATATGAATCTTATTCTCATTATCTTCTGTTTAATGCACTCATAATGTAGACTGTAGTGTAAACATGCTGCACTTAGTTTTATTAGGTACAAATGGAATAGAAGATTGATCATATTTTAACTTTCATTGGTATATAATCACACAAAATCTAGTCTTGTATTTGTAACTTTGCTCAAACCTTTGTTAACTTTTCAGTGTCCGTACTGTTTCTGTTGTGGCTCAGTAATACACAAAGAGAACACACACACACACACACACACACACACAAAAGTATAAAGCCGTGCCACATCAATGTCTCACACCTCACAGATCGTCATTGTCTATTGTCGTCACATCTAAAAAGTCTTGTGGCTGTCATGCCCTGGCTGTGTCTCTGATCTGGTTTTGCTCATAACTTGGTGGTCTTCCCTACAGCGCTCACACCATCTAAAAAAGGGGTCTCAAACATGTGGCCCACGAGCCAAATGCAGCCCGCTGATGGTTCCAATTCAGTCCATGGGATGAATATACAAAGTGAAAAAAATCATCAGTCAACACTGTTGAACTTATTTTAGTTCAGGTTCCACATACAGACCAACAGGATCAACAGTCCAATAATAGCATAAAAATAAAAGTACAAAAAAGATGGACTCCATTTTTTCTTAGTGGTTTGATGTGACAAAATAATATTACAGTATTCCTATAAATAATGACAACTTCAAAATGTCTTTTAGTGCAAAAACTAATTTTAAACTGTGAAATTATTGACATTTACAAACTATCCTGTAACAATAAAATGTTAATAACCTTAACATGACATGTCTAAAGAAAATTAAGCATAGGTTGAACCATTTTCTACTTTTGTTACGAAGTGTTTAGTGTCTTTGTGGATATAATCCATAGTGTGCATGGACAAATAATAATTTCAGGTAGAATACTACACTTTTTTCAGGTTATTCATATATTTTGTATTTGGATAGTTTATACAAGTATTTTATATTTCATATTTTTTGGCACTAAGAAAAGAGACAAACATTGGGGGTTATCATTATTCATAGGTTATAATGCTCTTTTGAGATTTTTATTTTACTATTTTACTGCCTGTTACTCATTGGACTTGTGGATGCAATCCATAGTACACATGAAATGATAAATTGAGGCCATAATACAGTTTCTTTATACAATACATTGTTAAAATGGAAAGTTTTTTTTCAGGATATTCACATCATTTTTGTTTGTATAGTTTATAAAAGTAAGTATTTTTATAATTTAATGCGTTATGTGTTTAGAGTTATTTTACTGATCAAAACAGGCTGAAGGAAATGAGTTGAAGACCCCTGATGTAAAGGAAGTCCACAGACCTCCACTGTAAAGATGGTGGAAGTCTGCGTATTAGTAGTGCCTTGCTCGTCGACACCTCGGCTGTAGTCCCAGCTCGCTCCCCTCCCACCTTTTCAAAGCCCAGTCTCAATCTATCACCTCCTCCACTTCCTCCTCCCCTCACCTCTCCTCTCCTCGTCTTCCTCCTCTCCCTTCCTGCACCCCCCCCCCCCCCCACCCCCCCACCCCATCCCATTCTTTGTCATCTCTTTGGGTGAATTCCCAGCTGACTCTGTTTGTCATGGCAACCAACCAGTCGTGGTGACTGGGCCTGCAGCTCACACTTCCTGTGTGTGTGCTTGTATGTATGTGTGTGTGTGTATGTGTGCCTGTGTGAGGTGGCGCATGCGCAGTGTGTGTAGACAGTGACTGGCTGCATGAGCCTGTCAGCCTGGATTAGACTCAAACACACTGCAGCGATGCCTGATTTCTTTTTCTTCCTTCCTCGCTCTCTTTCTGTCTTTCTGTTCTTTTTTTTTCTCCCATTTGCCTTTTTGTATTTCTCACTTCATCTGTCTATCTCTCTCTTGCTTTCGTTTTTTTTGCCTTCACTGCTTCCATATTATTTTTAAAAAACGCGCTCAGGTAAATAAATAACACAATTACATCCACAAAACTGTCAGCTTTATATAAGTTTGGCCAATTCTCTTTGGTTTTATCTCCTTTTTTCTCTGTTCTTTTCCTACTGTATGTGTCTCACCCCCCCCCCCCCCCCCCCACACACACACACACACACACCCTGCCCCACCCCCTCACTAAGTAACTCAATGTGCTATTCTAATACGGCACGAGGAGGAAGGGGAGGGAGGGTGGAGAGAGAGAGAGAGAGAGAGAGAGAGAGAGAGAGAGAGAGAGAGAGAGAGAGAGAGAGAGAGAGAGAGAGAGAGAGAGAGAGGGGGGGGGGGGGGGGGGGGGGGGGGGGGTTGGGTTTTAAATCTGGCCTATGATCCTGTGGTACAGCAGGGAACGCTGCTATTACATAACTTGGTGTGTGCCTGTGTCTTTCTGTGCGCGTGCTCCAGTATGCAGCGGTGGGGCTCCCGTTGCAGCTGCACCGGGTTTCAACGTATGTTTCTTTAAATCCCCTGTTGCGGTAAGCTCACAGTGTTTAAGCAGCTTCTTGAATCACCACGGCTAAGCTGCGAACTTCACTGACGAACATGAAAAATGGGTGAAAACCAGCGATAGTTTGACAGTTTTATGTTTGAGATTCAATAGAGCGACTGGACTGGGATCAACACCCCCCCCCCCCTCCAAAAAAAAAGACCACATGTTAGGGAACTGGAGCATCAGATGTGTTTACCAACCACATCAGTGTGTGTGTGTGTGATGACTTTTTTTTTGGAGAAACCAGGAAGTAAAGCTGCAAAATAAAAGTGAAACACTTCCAATGCAAGTGGTGAATGAAGTGGATGTGTTTGTGTTTGTTAGTTTGTAAGACAGTACAGTGTGTTATAGCAGTGTAGAGAGGAAAATGTTCAAAAGCAGGTTGTGCAGGTGAGATTAAAAACCCCTGGAGGCTTCTTTAAGAAATTCCACCCCAGTAAGGAACAGTTGTTTAAACATATACTGAGCAACATAAATATATATTTTTGAAAAGAGCCTAGAAAGTAGAGCTGCACAATATATTGTATGAGCGTCGACATCGCAATATTGTACGCATGCGCAATAGTCACATGCAGGTATTATTAATTTGTTTTATTTTTTAATTTAACCTTTTTAATGATTTACTCGCTTTTATTTTATTCCTTTTATTTAATTATTTATTAGTTTATTTTTTTATTGATTATTGATTATTGATTATTTTATTATTTTATTTATTTTTTTATTTATTTGACTTATTTTTTAATTTACTTATTTATTTTATTCTTTTACTTATTATTATAATTTTTAAAATTAATTTATTTACTTATTTTTATTTTGGATATTTATTTATTATTAATTTTATTCAATTATTTCAGCTACAAGAAGAATGACACTGAGACCTATGTTCTGTGTCGACCACTAATCTGTTTGACCTTTGGCATTGACACCACACAGCTGTTATATACTCCTGAGTAGTTTTTCATATCACAATATATATTGCAGGGTTAAAAAAAAAAAAGTTGCAATGTGACTTTTTTCTAATATCATTCCACCCTCCTAGAAAGTATATGTTGCCTTTCCTGTGTCATATAAATACCACTAATGTTTTATTTGATTCCACTGATATGATGTAGGTCTGGATTATAAATTTCCTGATAAGTAGAAACACAGTCGTCACCATCATGTGTAATTATAGCAATTTTTTTTTTCTTTTATCTGTATCGGCCTGTTGCATTGGCTGATATGTTCCTTCTTACTGACAGGTGAAGTTCTCTGTGTTCTTGTAGATACTGTTTCCTGTTCTACTTAAACCTGATGCTTGTTTTAGCAAAAACTGGCGTGAAAAATTAACTGAACACTTTGACTTGTTTTTACCTGAATGTAAGTTTTATCATGTGAAACCTTCTACCTTACCTTAGTTTGTTATTTTTGGTTCAACAGATTTCCTTTAGCAAAAAAAAAAAAAAAAAAAAAAAAAAGATTTTCGGACATTTTTCATTTGACGGAGAAAAAGTTATCCATATTTGCTCCAAATATTGGCTTAGAAATATCAGTGGTCTGTATCAGTCATATGTTAAAACTGATTACAAATATTTTAAAAATCAGTATCTGCCCCCAAAAAACAATATTAGTCAACGACTAATTGCATATCTGAAATACTGAAAGATGAAAAGAGTACTTTTTACTCCCCCCGAAGTTTGTTTGTTTGTTTGTTTGTTTGTAAGCAGGTTTACGCAAAAACTACTGGACTAAATTTGATCAAATTTTCAGAAAAGGTGGTCCAGAATAGTTCCCATTAATATTTGGTGAATCAAAGGTCACAGTCACAGATAAGAGATTGGGAGAATCATGTAAAATGTGTTGTTGTGCTGGGCACCACTTGTTTTTACTGAGTCCCGTCTTTCTGTTTTTTCTACTTTCCAGATATATGTTCGGTAAAGGTGCGAAGCGGAAGCTGGACGAGGATGAAGAGGGGCTGGAAGGCAAAACGATGGAGGCGTCGGTGGCGGGAGGGGGGCTAAGCCTGGGTCCGGAAGGCCTGTCCAAGGTGTCGTACACCCTCCAGCGGCAGACCATCTTCAACATCTCCCTGATGAAGCTGTACAGCCAGCGGCCGCTCGGTGAACCCAGCCTGGAGCGCCGCGTCCTCATCAACAACATGCTGCGGCGCATCCAGGACGAACTGAAGCAGGAGGGCTCGCTGCGACCGCTGCTCCTGCCGCCCTCGCCGCCGCCCGACGACCCCATGGATGAGGGCTTCCGCGAGGCTCCGCCCTCCTTCGGCGTGTTGTCAGCAGCGGCCACGGCCCAGGTCTCCCAGCCTTCTGCACTGCTGATGCCAGTGATCGCTCCGCCGCCTTCGCCCCACCCACTGGTGCCTCCCACCTGCCAGACACCCCAGGCCTGCCCTGTCCCCACAGCGAGCAGCCCCGACCCTCTGGAAGCCTGCCTCACTCCGGCCTCTTTACTGGAGGAGGATGGAGGAGATTCAGCCTTTTGCACTCCATCCCCACCCACTCCTCCTCTGTCGCCTCCCCCGGTGCAGCCCCCTCCCGCCCTCCTGAGCCAGGTGTCCCCTCGGGTCCACGTGCCTGCCTCTGACGGTTTCCCCTCCTCTTTGAGTGACATGGAGTTGGGTTCTCCCCCAGCCATAACAAGGACAGCAGCAGCTAATATTACGACCGTGACTACCTCCCCAGCTCCCACGCCACTCGCCCACTCCCCTAACCTTGTCCCACTGTCGCCATCATCACCCACGGGTCCCCCCAGAGACTGCAGGACCACGGGTGCTAAACTAGAGGCAGCTAGCGTCTTGCAAGTAGAAAGCCGCTGCGCTGAACTCCGGCTGATGGACACCCTACCCACACTGCCCCCCGGTGGCCTCGCGGACATTTCCCCTTCTACCGCGTCCCCTCCCTCCACATCCTCGCCCTCTGGGTTTCTTTCAGATTTGGCGCTGGACGATGTCCTGTTTGCAGATATCGACACATCCATGTATGACTTTGACCCGTGCACAACGGCGGGGGCTGTAGGTGTGACGGCCGGCGGCGGCCTCTCCAAACTGTCGCCAGTAGTGACGGCGGACGACCTCCTCAAATCGTTGGCGTCACCGTATAGCGGCCCCGCCCCGCAGGTTTCAGCCAATCAGCCTTTTAAAATTGATCTGACAGAACTGGACCACATCATGGAGGTGTTAGTGGGCTCGTGATTCACCACAGCCTCCCAAAGTTTCATCCAGAAAAACAGACTGGAAAGAAAAGTTGGGATCGATTTTTGGGGTTTTTTCCTGGTTGTTGTTTTTATTTTTGTTAAAAAAACAAACAAAAAACAAACAAAAAAAAACCAAAACTCTTTAAGGTCGGTAATTGTAAACATCAATTGTGATGTCAATTAGTACTACTATGACAACTACTACTACTACACAACACTGTGCATGCACTGTGCTCGTCTTTCCAGATGTGGAAATGAAGTAACCGGGAAACAAAGTCACACAGAGAGTTGTATTTCTATACTTGTGAAGACCTTCATTTATGACTTTCATTCCCTGGTCCTACTTTAAATTCAAACAAGGTCTGATCTTATGCCTGAACCTAAGCCTTAACCCATAAAACGTCAATGAAAATAGAAGAAAATGTCAAATTGTCCTCATTTGGACAACAGGATTTTTGCAATCATTCTAACTTTGTGAGGACATTTGCTCCTTACAGGTATAGAAATACAAGTGAACACAGACACACACTGAATTCATTGCTTTTAGCAGATGAGTGCCTTTCAAAATGACCACTTATTCAATTCCTGTTTTTACAGTATTTTTTTTTTTTTCTTCCTTTAGTTCCTTCACTTTTATGGCTGATAAAAAGGCCAATCTTTCATGTTTTTTTTTAATTTATTGTATTGTATTAAAACTATTATTAAGAAAGGTAATTTCACATGATCAAATAATAATTATTTAATCTCTATCTTATTACAGACGCTATGTTTTATTTGTAAAGCAAGCATAAAAAAAAAAAAAAAAAGGTTTTACGGGGAATTTATGTCATTTTTACAATATTAGCTTGGCTATATAATTCTGCTTCGGGACTAGCTCTAAAATAATATCCCTGGGTCGACTTGTGTATGTTTTTTTTTTTTTTTTTTTTTTTTTTTTACTAGAAAGTTATGTTTGCTTATGTCCACGTCTATGAATTCAGTTCAGGTCTTTCCCTGTCATGAGGACGTAACTGTGCTGGATGCTGTTTTACATGGGCTTAGTCACGTGGCCTATTTATCATGATACAGTTGCAGCAGAATTCAAATGAACTACACCCACAGGAAGGCTGGACGTGTTTACATTGGAAGTGACGGCAGTGTCACCGTTCGGGTGGAGATAATGCGTAAAGTTCAACCTAAGCAGAGACACATGGGATTTTCATTCAAGTCTATTGAATTTGGCTAAAAAAAAAAAAGCTGTTACAAACTGTGTGCAACAAACAGAACTCTTCTCAGAAAGTTGAAGACTTAACAAGAAATGCCTTTTTTTTTTTTGGTTTTTTGTTTTTCCTTTGCACAGAATTAGTAACATGAGTGACACAAATTATAGCACAGCTGTACAGTAATGCATAGCCCCCATATTTACAAGATGTCTCTACTTGCATTTAACCCTTTGATGCATATACTGGTCACTACAGTGGACAGTTATTCTACAGTTGTTTTCTTGTATATTCATGGGTTTTATTGTTTTAGTTCCATATCAGTCAGTTCATATCATTTCTATAACTTGGCTTTTCTTAATACCTGATCTGCCATGACTTGTTTAACTGTAAATCAATGGCTTGTTGTGCTTAGACTGTAATTAACAGTCTTCTCAAAGAAAAATTTTAAATATTTTATTTCATAGTGTTCTGATGTTGCGTTTTAAATACATGTTTCTTTGCTTCAAAACCCTTTAACTCCTCAGATGTTAATAGTTCCAGTCAAAAAATTAATAAAATAAGTAACAAAATGGATAATAACAGCCAAAAATGTATAATAAACCAACAAAATAATAAGTAACATGAACAAAATAAAACAGAAATGGCACAAAAGTGAAGAAAAATAATGAAATCTAATATTAAATGTAGAAATACAAAACCAAATAAGGAACGAAATTAACAAAAAAATTAATAAATATTTGCAAAATAATAACTCAAATAAAGTATAAATAAATAATATTGTAATTTGGTTCCAGTAGTTTTAGTTTAGCTTTTTTTTTACACCTCTTTATCTCCATATATCAGATCCATGAACAAAACTCATTAAAATCACAGTAAAAAACTTAAATTTTTCTCTGAATATTGTGACTAAACCATCATTTCAGAACGCGTCATCGCTGACGTATCAGAGGTTAAAGGGTTAAACACTTGTTTTCCAGCTGAGTGGACATTTTTGGAACTCCATAAAAAAATAGCTTCATTAAAAACACTCAACACCACTGCTTTTTCTTTTCAGGCCTAAAGAGGAATAAAGACACTTAGGAAAAAAAAAGTCTTGAGTAAGATTCTCATAATTCATGCATCAAAGGGTTAAAACAGGAGCCATTTACACCATATCTGAAGGTCCTGCGTACGTCTGTGTATCTTTGAGGTCAACCCCATAGCTCATTTGTGATTTAAGCAACGGGGCAGAAACGGTTGTGTAAATCATTCTGAATGTGGAACTAGGAAAAGCCAGACCATGTGTTAAGTTGATACTGCAACCATGCAAAGGCCTGTGTTGTTTTAAGGCACTACTCCCCTGCATGAGCCACCGTGTTTGGCTATCGGCACAAAAATCTGATTGACATACAACTAATGGGTTAGGGTTACATGAGGATTCCTTGTGCTCGTACATTTTCTCCTGGTAGAGTACACACAAACACACACACACACACACACACACACACACACACACACACAAACACACACACACACACACACACACACACACAAACACACACACACACACACACACAGGAGAACAGTTTGCAACAGAACTGGAATACTCAGTTCTAATGCTATCTCTGCACATGTTTCCTACGTCAATGTATTTATCCCATTTACATTATTTATGCATTCATGTTTTATTTCATCATTTAACAGTCGCCATCGTTCAAAAGTTTAATAGTGTTCCCAAACTGCTCTTGGATTTTACTAATCATTGCATATATATGGTTTATATTTCAGCTTTGTTCAGACTGCAAGAAAATCAGACTTATTTCTCCACTTAGATTTTTAAGACACACTGTCTGCTCTGGTATTTTAAATGGTCAGATCAGATTTATGCATCCAGACTAAAGACAAGTAAGAGTTATAATCACATCTGCTACAATTTTCAGAGCTTTTATTGATGGCTCGTTCACCTCCTGAACTCAATTTTCAAAGCTTCTGTATATTGAATAAAATATATATTTCCATGACGGACAGCTTGAATGTAATTGTTATGGACAGATTATTTCATAATACTTTATAATACCTACATGTAATTCACAAGTTGTTACCTATTTGTTAATGGTTCATTCATTATGTTCATTATTTTTTAGCTATTTGTTAATGTCTTGTTGAGCTTCATACTGTCTTTCAAAGATAAATGTAAAATTATATTATTTTTTTAACAGACAGGTGCAGCATTTGCAACATTTTCTTTGTCCATCTGAAAAGCAGGTAAACAAACACTGCACCTGTCTGTTAAAAATAGTCTAATTTTACAACTATTTGTTAATGGTTTGTTCAGATTTTTTTTTTATGATAAATTGTGTATGAACAATACATTACCATATCATTTACAAATAGGTAACAAATAGTTAATACATAGTCAATTGTGTGTTGGTGTTATAAAGTATTACTGGTTATTCTAACATCACCATCAAAATGTGTTTATTCATAATTAGTCGCATTTAACCGAGTCAGTAAAGTACAGCAATTAACAATTAATTAAATTTTTTTTTGTTTTTTGGGGTGGTGAAACTATTCATATTTTCAAAATATGAATAGTTCCTCTTTTATACAGTGGACCTTACACACAATTTTTTTTAAATTATAACCTGTATCCATTGCCCACAAATGCTGGATCCCACAAATTTATCACCCCCCCCCCATTAACAGAACAAACTAGTGACATTAACTGTTTTAATTCAAAAAGTGTCAGTATCAACATACAGGGATGGAAAAAAAAGGTTTTTGCACACACACCACATGCATTTGTGATATAATGCATTAAAAATCATTCTTTAATCAGTGAAATTTGCCAAATATTATTCCCTTCTTCAAACCCACGTACTTCCTTCTGCACATACTCAGTTGTGTCCAGGTCAAAACTGGATGTTTCAGCAGAATCTTTTTGGAAAATCCAGGACATAATGTATTGAAACTGTCAATCATTTATTTAATATTCATTTTCTATCAATATGTCAATTAGAAAAATCCCTTGCATCTGTTTGTCTGATGCAGCCACGTCTTTTGAAACAAAAAATATATTTCAATGCAAATATTTCATGATAATATTGGAAACTGTCAAATTTTAAGGTTGTGTGAAAAGTGTTTTTCCATGACTGTAGCTACGCTAACAATCGTGGATGCATAAGAATTGGCCGTTCATTCAGAAAAAAAAATCCTGCTTTCAAGTCACCAAGTACCAGACACTGTACTGTTGTCCCCCATGTTGTCTCCATAGGACTCTGGTATTAAGAGCACTGATTCTACTCAGCATGTCCTTCAGTCTTCATCTCACGCCACATTTCGAGTGACACAGAGTCACTCAAACACAGTACTAAAAATCTAATTAGAGCTGCTTTAAGTGTCTAGGCTGAAATTCATCTGTAAAAATATTAAGTGGAAGTGAAATCAGGTTTCAAAAATCTCATGTGAGGCGTTTATTGTTTTTTCTGGACTTCCTGGATAGAATCTGTATAGGACAAAATCAACCAATCTGCAGTCTGAACAAAGCCTTAGGTATGGCCCATTGTGAGTTATATAAATTGATGAATTGAAATGATAATTACAAGGGCATTCTGCACTGGGCACATGAGGACATTCATCAACCTAGCATCTTTCTGTTTCTGAAGCCACAGTAGTCCACTGTTTTAAGTTACAGAACCACAAGGCAGCGAAGTGACACAATTTCAGCCATTTGGAAAAATCCAGACTTGACACCCTACTGTACATTTATTTTTCACAAGTCATTTTTCTTTATTTCAGGGCCTGCTGTGTAGTCACGTATTGAAACTGTGTAGCGGTGAGCATTGGGGCTAGCTAAAACACTTGTATTGGTCAAATCGGCAACGCTTTCTTTCACCCAAAGTAGCTGTTGCGTTCATGTTCCACAACCAGTGATACGAAAAGGCCATTTTCAGTCTTTGGAAACAAAAGAGCAGCCTTGAAAACACACACACCTGCCAATCCAGCATTACTGTGGTGTAAATTGGCATGTTCATGGTATTTGTAGCAGCGCTCCCCTGTTGGTAACGGGACAGAATTCAGTGTGACTCAGCTTTTACTGTGTTAGTCATCAGCCATGAGGCCGGGGTGATGTTCAGATATGTTCCAATGGAAGATGATTAGTTCCCGATGTGGGTTCGACCGTAAATGTAAAAGCATTTTAACTGAATTCATAGCAGAGTGTGAGCCGAGCAGATAGCAGCACAAACTTATACACCGTTTGTCGACGACTGCGTCTTGTTTCTTTCACTATGTTTGAATTTTGGAGTGCTTGTTTTTGTCAATGAAGTTATTTATTCATATTGTTTTTCCTTTTCTTTGTAAATATATTTATTTTTGATGTGAAGTGAACATTTGGATTGTAAATGTGTGTACAGAATGTGTGGTAGGAATGTACTCCGCTTCAGATAGGAATGTATCTGAGGGCTGAATTATGGGTGGAAGCCATTTTTTTATATACATTGGTAGTTATATTATTTTTGTTTATTTGTTTGTTGTTATTGGTTTTTGTGGGGTGGCGGCCACAACTTTTTACATCTTTTGTACTATTGTTATTGTCATCAGTTTCCAGTTCAAGGCGTACAGTTCATGCAGCAATACTCAACAACCCAACATTCAGATGTCAAGACTCCAAAGCCTGTCATAGACGCTTCAATGCCAAAAGTAATGTACATAGTATGAACAACATTCAAGCTCCTGAGACTTTTTGATCAGTGTTTGTTACCGAATCTGTTTTAGCGCTGTCCAAGTGTGCGGCTGTTTGACTCGCCGGGAAAGATGTACTGCAGTCGAGGCTGATTCCCTCTACGGAGGCTGTATTTTTTTCACAGACCTCAGAGCTGTGCCTTTTTCTATGCAATAGAGGATACAAACAGAGAGAAAGAAACTATCAGCTGATCACTGTATTGGGATCAAAGTATGAACTGTAGATAATTTATATATATATATATATATATATATATATATATATATATATATATATATATATATATATATATATATATATATATATATATATATGTATGTAGATATATATGTATATATATGTATATGTATATATATATATATATATGTATATGTATATATATATGTATATGTATATATATATATATATATATATATATATATATATATATATATATATATATATATATATGTATATATATATATATGTATATATATATATATATATATATATATATATATATATATATATATATATATATATATATATATATATATATATATATATATATATATATGTATATATATATATATGTATATATATATATATATATATATATATATATATATATATATATATATATATATATATATATATATATATATATATATATATATATATATAAATGGATATATATATATATAGTATATGAGATAAATGGACAGCGGTCTATGAATTTGAAACAGTCTTACTTTTGTAGTTTTACATATATATATACATATACATATGTATGTATATGTATATATATCTATATATACACAATAAAGTGTAAAAAGAGTACATTTCAATTGTGTTGTGGTTTTTTTGTACTGTTGTGGGTTTTTTTTTCCATACAGTTCACATATGCATTATATAATATAATGTCTTTACACTGTGAAAATCCAAATCTTACCATGTTGATTTTTCTCGTTTCTAGTCAAAATGTCTCATCATACTTAAAATAAAACATAATCACCTAAAGAGTAAGTTTTCAGTGAGATATAAAGAGCTTATTTATAGATGATAGATCTTGAAAATCTTATTTCAAGAATTCTTACCAAGATAATTTTGTTTTAGTTTAGTTCTGGATTTTTTTTTACTTAATTCAAATAAAATGGAACCGATGGAACAAATAAAACTTATTGCGGTAAGATTTTTTGAAATAAGATTTTCAAGATCTATCGTCTTCAGTATATCTGTACAGTATGTCACGTACAAGCTACTCTTTAGGTCAGATGTGTCAAACATGTGCCCCTGGGACCAAATTGGGCCTGACTAAGGTCCAATATAGTCCTTTGGATAAATTGACGAAATGCAAAATTACACTAAGATAAATAATTTTAGTTTCACCTATTACTAAATATTTTGTGTATCTGTGGATCCACTGTGATCTGTAATTTTCCTCTTCTTTTTCTAGCTCTAAAACAGAGAGAAAATTTGGAGTTGATATTATTTAAATATTATTTTGTAGTTTTTTTACTGGTTCGGCCCACTTCAGATCAAATTTAGCTGAATGTAGCCCCTGAACTAAAATAACTTTGATGCCTCTTCTTTAGGTGATCCTGTCCTATTTTAAGAGTGATGAGATATCGGGACTACAAATGAGAAAAATACACTTGGTAAGGTTTTGTTTTTTCCAGTGCATATGTACATTTGTGACACTTCATCTTTACCTGTTGGCTGTCGGTGGCTGGGAAAAGCTCCAGCGCCCCCATTACCCTCCTGAGGATTAACAAGTTCAAAAAATGAATGGTTATTATACTTTCATAGATTATTTCATAGTCACGTTTTGTGTGTTCAGCAGTCCAATTACAAGCTTTAACACAAACCTATATAATTATGTTTCACACTGTAAGATACACAGTTGTTCTTTCATGATTTTGAAAGCAATTTTTCCCACTTTGTATTAGTTTCCCTTTAAATCTTGAGACTCGGTTAACACAGATATCAGTCTTTTCAAAAAATTAATTCTGCTATTATTAGCAGATGATATTTCTTATCTCTATGGGAACTCCCAGTTAAATTAAAATTATATAAACTAGAAGTCCACTTTACAGAAAAGCTACTGTATGTCAGCTACAAATTTGCATGAGTCACCCTTGGTGTGTATTTTACCCTACCCCCAAATTTTGTAAAAAAAAAAAAAAAAAAAAAAAAAAAAAAAATCTATGCAGTTGTTTTTGCATAATCCTAGTCACAGATAGACAAAACACTAACAAAAACATAACCTTCTTAATAGGACATAATAAAGCAACATGCAGGGACACATACAGTACAGTGGCCTACATGTAAAGACTGATGCCAAAGGGCTGCAGTGGTCAACACACCCAGTTTCCTCATTATCTCTGTATTGACGTCAAATAAGGTTAATCATAGAGGTACTACTCGAAACATTAGAATGTCATGTAAAAGTTGTTTTAACCCTTTGTTGGTCAGCTCAACTGTTTGGTACAGGTAACTTTGAACCCTGATATCTAACTTAAATTTAAATCCTTTGACATCAAACTTCTTGGGCAGTCTCCCCCTTTTGTAAGAAGCATGTAATGCACAAAAACTCCACTGGGTGTCACTGTCAATGATATATTCAGGTCATGCTAGTATACCACCAACGAAGAAGATCATAACTATGACAACAACTCTGCTATGATCTTTCCTTTTGGACACAAAATTGCAGGTACGTTCAATTTTTTTTCCATTTTATTAACTTTTACAGAGTCTATTTTATATAAATAATCCTCATCATGTTTCAGAAATACTTTGGTATTCATGTAATTAGTTTTTGAAAACATGCTGAACCAAACGGTACAGATGATAGTAAAGGGTCATGAAATGCTAATGCTAATGCTAATCGCAAATGATACAAACACAGAGTTAATACATCTAATTTGAACCAAGTCACAAATTATGTTGGTAAGATTGATAAAGGAGTAATGTTTGAATTATCATACTTTAGTTTAATTCAGTGTCAGTAAAAAATAATAATAATTATGTTTTATGTTATAATAGTCCCTGTGAGGTGGAAAAGGCAAAAATTGTGATTTTTGTAGTGTGACCAACAAAGGGTTAATCAGGTAATTCAACATAAAAGGTGAAACCAGTACATTTTATACTCATGACATGGATATCTGGAGCATTTCTTTGTCATAATTTTACTGATTATGATTTACAGCTTATGAAAACCTCAAACCCCCAAACTCATAAAATTGGAATATTGCTTGAAAGTGAGTTTTCTGAAGGTGTAAAAGTCCTAATCTGCAAACTGAAAAGAAGTAAAAGCTTGAAATATATTGATTTACATACTAATTGTCTATATAATATGCACAGAATAACGTAAATGTATGCAATTTTTCAGGATATTCAAATTTTCTGAGTAGTGCCTGTACTTAAAATATGCCCCCTCACAAGATTACAAACTGTAATTGTAGAACAGCAGAGACCAATTAGAATTATGCAGGTGTTATGTAATGGGCACTGTCTTCACAAAAGCTCATATAAATATAGAAGTAGAATGATGCATTCAAATTCACCTCTTCACTAGATCCCTTGTATGTTACATGCTAATTCCTGTAATTATATGCATATGTGAATATTAATTACACTAATGCCACCACAGAAACAATTACATGGCAGCTGTTTATGATATGCAATTTTCATTGTATTTTTATGCAGATAGCTATGTGTAATCATTTGCTGCTGCCAGTGCCTGTGATCTTCCAGATAGTCTCTCTGTGGAGCAGGGCTGTCAATCATTTGGCCTGTGGGCCAAAACTCACCCACCGAAAGGTCCAATCAGGCCTCTGGGATGAATTACTGAAATGCAAAAATTACACTGAAGACCATACAGTACCTGCTAACATTTGATTTGCAAAATCTGGGAAATGTTTGCGACTACAGGTGTTGCTTTTTCAGGAGACACAAGTGAGTAAATGTTTTTATGATGATAAATGATGGTAAAGTGGTATGTCATTAGTTTACAGTGCATGATTAAATACTCTAAGACTGTTTTTATCCAGAAATATTTTATTTTTCAATGGATGGCACGTATTGTTAAAGTCACATTAACTTTATGAATTTATTCTTACTTTAAATAAACACACACACACACACACTTAGACATTTCCAAAAGTGAACATTTTCCTGTCCCTGCTTCTACTTCTATCTTTCCTGGCTGCTGACAGTGTTGGCATGAAAGCATGATGAATAAAAAATATCATTGATAAATGAAATAGGTAAATCCTCTGTATCACTTTAGCTAGACAATCTGATGTTAGGCGATCAGTCAGTGATGCCCCTGTGAGTCTATTGAGTTGGGGCGACCAATTAAATTAGTTCGGGGCGTGATATATGTAAATCAATCCGTTGCCATCCTAGAAAATAAAAATCTTGTGTCAGAGGGGTGGGGGAATTTCAACCAGTGCAGAGATCAACTATGCGTCTTGTCATATAGTCAACGTATGACGTGATCTCTGGCAACTGGAGAACATCAGCCAAATGACATGTCTTCAGATTTTGTTTTTGACATTCAGACCTAATAAATTACAGGAGATTACCAGGAGAAATTACAAAATGTGAGGGGGGTGGGAGATAGGTCTGAAATAAGGGAGAGTCTCGAGAAAAACTGGAGTGTTGGCAGCTATAATGAAGATGTTCATAGTTTAAGTTCAGGGCATTTAGCTCAATTCAATGTCAATTCAAGTCACGCCCTTCTACTTCCAGTCCATGGGTGCTTAGCTTGCAAAATATTTGAATGGGAGTGAATGGAGCGAGTCAAGTTAAATTCTGATTCCGTTTGACAAATGCTCTGAAATTCACATATGATAGCGATTAATAAGAAATATTTGATGTGGCATAGGCAGACTACCTGTTTTTGATGGGCAGTAAATGTGACGTTAGGTTTTATGTGGGCTTAGTAAGAGACTACAATGTGTCGCGTATGTAACGTCACACTCCGCTCAGCTGTGGTGTGGAGTCTGTGGTGACGTCACATGTGCTCCAGGCGTAAAGTCCAAATTATTAACGGGTTTTACTCACAAATGAATCAGCCGTTGGTTAACAGAAGCAGATGAAACACACATCAATAATTTATTATGAGGTACAACATGTGTGTGATTCAGGGCACATGACAAACCAGATATGATTTTAGCATTTTATTTCCCATTGAATACCATTCATTCATTTTCCGATCTCAGACCCAATGAGCCTCCCAGGAGGGGCGGAGACTTAAGCTCCCCATTGAGGACAGGCTTTTTCTGAGTGGCTTGTTTCTCTGTGTTGTTTTCTATGAATGATAGATACAGCCAGTGGAGGTGACACACTACGCAGTAAACGAAGCATGTGTTGGTAACTCGGGGTGACCTATCAGATTCCAAAGGGAGCGTGGAAAAGTAGTTTTCAGCGGAATGACACCTTTAAGGTTTAGTGTTAGGTGGAGCCACAGTGCAAACACAAAAGTGACTGGAGAAAAGGTTGCAGGTAAAACGTAATTTTTGTTTAATGATGGTTTACCTCACGTGCAAGCGCAATAATTAAAACAAAGAGTCCAAAAAAATAACAAAGTAAACATATATAAATCTATAAAAAAAAGTATAAAAACAAAAGAAAATAAAAGGTCAGGTTTATTAGTGCAAGATAACAGAACAGGAGCAGGAGCTGACCAAGGGGATTATGGAGTCCAGGGGAATGAAAGGAGGCAAAAAAAAAAACAGGAACTAAAACTAGAGTGCAGGTAGGATTAATAAAACAGAATTACATAACATAAAGTTTAGTATAGTTGTTTTGAAAGGGGACAATATAATATCATAAAACACATGATTTCACACAGTTAAAAGAAAAGCCAGAATTAGCCAGAGGGTGAGTTTTCATCTGTAATCCTTTGGTCATTATTTAAAAAAATTAAAAAATAAATAAAAAAAAGCAATAAAATACATCTACAAGAGACAAACATGGCTACACATTTAATATGACAATAATGTAATAGATAAATAACATATACAGAAACTGTTAAGACAGCACAGAATACCTAAACAATAAAATACAAAATGCATGTTCAAACACTTATGACACAATTAAAATAGAATAAAACATCACAACAGATCATTTGATGAGATTTAGCATATTTAATGTCTGAAGCAGATACTTTCTAAAAATGAATAATAAAAAATTGTGATGTGCACAACCAGGTAAAACAGCACAGGTTACACATAACAATTTATACAAAGCCCTTACAGTTTTATAGTATAATGAACATCACCAGTGGACAGATGAAAGTCCAAAGTGAGACAAAATCTTCCTTTATGAACTCATATGTTAGAATTGAAACTTGCTTCATATATTTTTTATTTGACCATAACCTGTGAGTGTCCTTGAGATCTGCAGCAGTTTTATCTACAGGCTTTTCTCTGACCTTCACACCTAACCTTTGTTAAGGTCCAACTGCTTGTGCATCTACAAATATAATAAAAATATACAGAAAACTCTTTGAACAAACTGCTTTTTGGTGTAAACATTAAAGTTATCGTACTAGAAGCTGTTCACGTAAGTTCAATGGTGCTTTAAAATGTGTAGATTCTTTTAGATAGAAACATTTCCAGGCTTGAATGACATAACAACACATAACAACACTTTATTTGACTATAACATACAATATGTTTGGTATGTTGCATATTTGCGACAGTAGACGTTAAGGGATTAAATGTAAGCGTGTGCATGAAACACCCTTAAATTTAATCTGTAGTAAAATAAAATTAACCCAAATATTCTTGTCTCAAGTCTCAGAAATGGATTTTTGTTCTCTGTAGTAAGAGTGTCACAAAAAAAAAAACCCCAAAAAACCAAGTGGTGCCTGGAACAACAAACCTCCCATCCCCCCTTATACACATTTGACTTGATTTACCCTATGTCTTATCATTGACAAAACATATTTTTGGTGACTTTGACCTTTGACCTACATTCACCAACATTTGATGGGATCTATTCTGGACCACCTTGCACCTTTTCTGAAAATTTCATAGAAATTGATCCAGTTTTCTGCTTACAAACAAACAAACAAACAAACAAGTATTCAGAGAATGTCTAATCTTGCCCCTATTTTGTGACAATCTCAAGTTTCTATGACAACCTTTTCTTGAATTACAGCCAATAATGTGATTTTGACCTTTCTGCTAAATGCCACCTTGACCTTTAACCTTTTGCAATATTGAGAATTTCATTATATGTATATATGCATCAGTGCGTGTAACATTATGATAATATACAGAAGTACATTCTTGCAACATGTCACCTTTGACCTTCAGATATCTCAAAAACTATTGGTCGTAGGTGATAATACCAAATATGAAGATTGTAGAAATCTTCATTTCACATCGTTTGGTACCAATCTGAAAGTTCTGTGACCCTCTGTTCTCGAGTTATAACTGATAATGGGATTTTGACCTTTTAGTTAATTGTGACCTTGACCTTTGACCTTTATTCAAATGGATCATTGCATCTGATGTAGATTAGCAATATGTAATTTCATGGTGATATATCAAGTATTCGTTGAGTTATAACATGATATGTCTCTGCGGACACACACCTTTTTTTTTTTAACAAACAAACAGACAAACACACAAACGGACTCAAAAACAGTACCCCTCCTCTATTAAAAATATCATTGTTTAAACTCAGTTATTAAAGTTCATAACGTTGACGTCTCTACAGTGTTCTCTTCTCATTGCAACTTTCTTTTTAAAGTTCTGAAAGTTGACCTGCTCATCATGTGTTGATCCAGTTTGGTAAGTAATGTTGACACATTTACATTAACTGGTTTATCACCATGAGTTGTAACACCAATAACTCATGACAATTATTTGAAGTTTCATAACTCATTATGTTAAATTAATGATAGAAGTTCTAACAACTAATTGAGCTGATGACTTTTTACAGTGCAGGGTTGCTGTTCTGTACACACATAACATATACTGTGAAATAATACCTAACATCTAACATAACACTGTCAAACATAAGGCCCTATATTGACTAGCCAAATAACCCATTATGTGTCTGTGGGATGAATTATCAGTTCAAAATGACACTGACAATATTAACTGTCAAGAGTGTTCCTGGACTACATATGCCTGAACATAATACCAAGAAAAAAAAAAAATAAAAAATGAAAATAGTAGAATAAAATAATATCAACTACAGATTTTCTCCTAGGTTAAATGTGAAAAGGTTTGAATTATATTATTAAAATATTTATATTTACAAACAAGTAGTACCTGGCACAACAAACTTGCATACATTTGACCTGATTGGCGCTATCTCTTATCATTACAAAAACACATTTTTTGGTGATTGTGAACTTGACCTTTCATTTACATCCACCCAAATTTTATGGGATGTATTCTGGACCACCTTGCATCTTCCCTGCAAAGCTGTTCACAAACAAACAAACAAACAAACAAACCAACTAATGATGCTGTTTCTGATCAAGGTAATTATTTAATAGATAGATAGATAGATAGATAGATAGATAGATAGATAGATAGATAGATAGATAGATAGATAGATAGATAGATAGATAGATAGATAGATAGATAGATAGATAGATAGATAGATAGATAGATAGATAGATAGATAGATAGATAGATAGATAGATAGATAGATATGGTTTAGCTGTTGAACTGTTTCTTTAATGATAATATAATACATTAGATCTGTAACAGCTAAGCTAAGCAGCCCCTGTTTCCTGGGTTTATATAACACATAATGAAAAAAAAAAAGCTCCTCATCTCTGTATCCGTATAAAACCACATTGGGATTAGTTGAAAATCATATTATAGAAACATTAGACCTTCAGATTGCAGCCATAATATATCCTTTAATAATTTGCCATTTTCTGTTGACTTTATGTCATGGCTTCGAGTCAGTTTCTCTCAGGCTGTAGGTGAATGAGTTCATGTGAAATAATTAGCATATGTATACATTTATCTGAGCACTAGCGCTTCAGTACGGTCTGTTCAGTGTCTGTTTAGAAGCCAGGCTATTACTAATATTATTTTTTTTTGCAGTGTTGCATCCTCTGTCACATTTGATGGTGGTGTGTGTCTTGCAGCCATAGGAACAGACTGTTCCCTCTCTACGCTGCATGTCTCTGCCTAACAGTTCAACAGTCTCCATTATAAAGCCCAGCCTGTGTCTTTCTCCCCTTTTTCTTTTTTCTTTTCTTTTCTTTTTTTTTTTTTTTTTTTCTAGTTTAAAGCGGCGCAGCGCCAACATTTGCCACTGTTAAACAGCCATGACTCCTGATCTGCAGGCCGGTGGTTATTTCCAGCATTCAGGCCACACAGCTGTGAGGGGAAGGGGGACAGTCTGTCTCTATTGGCGGAGGGAGGGAAAGTTTAGCTCAACTTAGCAACAGCCGAGCTAAGGTCACTGAGGACAACAACACAGACCATAGTCACTAACACAGGCAAATGGACAGAAGGCTACTTGTGCTGTACAATGTCTGATTCTCATTTCTTTATATTAACCCTTTTTTTTTTTTTCTTTTAGGGCTCTTTTTTTTTGTTGCCTCGATTGCTTTTCTATTTATTTATTTTTTGTGGATTCAAATTAAGTAACAGTGCATATGTCATGTTTTGTTTACTTTAATAATAGGAAAAACAGTGACCTAAAATAACAAAAAGAACAAATAATAATATGACATAAGGGAAGAAAATGCAATTGCAGTCACGTTTCAGCTTTTTTCAGTTGAGAAATATTTACAAAATGAGCAACTGAGCATCATCTGAATTTTAAATGAATCAATTAGTAAATTGACATTTTCCAGTAGAGCAGTAACATAATATGCAGCCACCTATTGTCTGACTTGTTTCAGTCAGTGTTGTCTGTGTAGTGCTGTCATCTACCGCCATCTAGTGGTTACACGTAAGAAGTGAAAATTATAGTTCAATATTACGCAATTTATTAGTTCTTACATCAGCACAGGAAATGGTTTGAGACCAGGGGTGTCAAACACATTTTAGTTCAGGGGCCACATTCACCTAAATTTGATCTGAACCAGTGAAATAGTAACATAATTATACATAAATAATGTCAACTTCAAATATTTCTCTATATTTTTGAGTGAAAAAAGTCAAATTAATGTTGATTAAACATGAAACAACGAAATAATAAGATAAATTTTAACAATATTATGCTTCCGTGTATCACTCCCATATGTTCATTATAAGTTGCAGATCATAGTGGATCAAATACAAATACACAAAATATTGAATATCAGGCAGAATATTCTTAAATTTGCACTGACTTCTCTTGACACGTTTCAGGTTCTTCATGTTTGTTCAAGATTATTCAAATATTTGGTGAAATTATACTTTGTTTTAGTGTAAATATGTGAAAATATTTACATTTACAAAGAGAAAAAAAATGTAGTTCTGAGTATTTATAGATTATTATGATTGTATTTTACTGGTCTGACCTACTTCAGATTAAATTGGTTTGAATGTGGAACCTGAAGTAAAATGATTATTAATATCTTAATGTGTATTTTTGCATTTCACTAATTCATCCCAAGGGCCAGACTGGACCCTTTGGTGGGCCGGATTTGGCCGTTGGGCCTTATGTTTGACACGTGTCTTCGAAGCTAATAATAAGAAGCATAATAATAATCTTAACCCTTGTTCGGTCCAAGGCGCACAGGCTGTGTCTTACGATCCGGTTAAAGACCCAGATTCCAAAGTTCAGTTCCAAAGACCCATCACCCCACCCCCCCCACGGACATTTGACTGTTTTCAGGAGTAAGCAATGGCACCATGCAGTACATATGAAAAGGCACATTTGTGGGCCACTGGGTCACCGTAAAAGGGATAATAATAATCAGAATCAGAATAATAATATAGGCTAACATAGAAAGAAATTTAAAAAAATACAAAATAAATAAAATAAAATACTATATCAGGAATTAAAAAAAACTACAAACTAACAAACACTGTATCAGGGATAAAAGACTAAGCCTAAGACTTTTGAAGTTCTCTTTAGCATGTGTTTATTCTGTTGTTTTGTTGTTGTTCTTTTTTAAACAAAGCTTTGTTGATTTGAAGGTTTACATTAATTGGGTGATATAATATATAATATATAATAATGCATAAATAATATAAGGTGATATAAAAGTGCAGCATATTAAAAACATAATAAAAACAGCAGTGGTGTTGCAATAACTTCTAAACCACTAAAACTATTAATAATTGGTGTTTGTGACCTGTTCATGGTCATCAGGTATGACCCATTTGGATGTCTCTACTCGTCACCTGAACCCGCTTTACCCTCACTAGAGTCACGGAGGTCACTGGGGGTCTAATCCAGCTACAATGGGTGATGGCGGGGTGCACCCTGTATGAGTCTCCAGTTCATCTCAGGGCTGAACATATATAGACAAACAATCACTCTCACATTCACACCTATGGGTAATTTAGATTAACTAATTAACCTATCAGTGCATGTGTTTGGATGGTGGGAGGAAACTGGATTACCTGGAGAAAACCCACGCAGACACGAGGAGAACATGCAAACTCCACACAGAAAGGTCTGGTGTGGGAATTGAACCAGGGACCTTCTTGCTGTGAGGTACGAGTGCTAACCACTGCCCCATTTGGATGTTTAGAGGATAAAAGAAGAATAAAATAAGCAACAAAATGAACAAAAACAGCCAAAGTAATCAACAAAATGAGTATTAAACCAACAAAACAATCAGTAATGTGAACAAAGTAAGATACAAATGAAACATGTCTTTAAATCAATAAATATTAGAAAAAGTAAAATAAATAGATAATAAATCAAAATCAGGTCTATCAGTTATCAACTAAGCCTAAAAGAATCGAATTTGGAGTAATTTTATCGCATTTTCTGGATACTATTTTCACTTCAATTTTCGACAGCATTTATTTATATAGCCTTTATTTGTAGAAGAAAAGTGGTATCCTGTACAATACACACTGTCCTGCTCAGGGCTGTTTCTTCACAGAGCACACAGAGAGCTACAGCCTCATCTGAAAATGTTAGTATGTCATGAATATTGTAGTTTTATAGTTCTGATTGTTACTGTGGTATTTGATCTCATGCCTGTTGTGCTGGATGGTAGTGTAGTTAATTAACAGTAATGTAGTTTAGTGACAGTAGTGTAGTTAATTAAAAGTAGTGTAGTTAATTAACAATAGTGTAGTTTATTAACAGTCTTGTGGTTTATTGTGCTATACCCGTTTTCACCAGAAGGTGGCAGTGGTGGTACATGGGAACAGACTGACTGACTGCAGTAAACTGTTATGTTAGCATTAGCATTAGCCGTGTTTACTGAGTCAAGTCACGCCTCTGTACAAAACAGTTTTCTGTGTCACAGATGGGTTAAGTACAAAAGCACTCTATAAATAATATTATAATCCGTTTATTTAAGTATAAGGTTGTTTTATTTGTTAGGCTGTAATGTTGGAATGATTCTGTTTGTTTAGAGTGTACCCACGGTGCTATGCTAGGTACCGTTAGCTTACGTGAGGTTGTGGAATATTGATGATGAACATGTATTGCTGTTTGTTTTTTGTGCATAAATGTAGCAGTGCTGACTGTGTCATATCATATTGAATGTACTGGAATGTTAGTGTGTACATTTATAATGGGAAACACTTATGTTAGCGCATATGTATAGTGTATGTACAGTATGTGTGTATTGTGCATTCACTGCTGCTATGCACTTCTAGTTGGGTTTAATTCTGGTTAGACTTTTTATTCCATATTGTTTATTTTTACTGATTAACTTTTTCTTTATTGGTGTATGACTCTTATTTTAATACAATTTCCCCTTGAGATCAATAAAGTAATTCTGATTCTGATAACTGTATTTTTTTGCTCTGTAGTTGTACATGCACAATGACAGTAAAACTGAATCTAATCAAATGTTTATGTTGAAACCAGGTCCAAGGTTTTTCTAGTTTTATTAGTTATCTTACCTAAGTGACTCAGCTTGAGATGTTTAATTTTAATATTAGTTTATTATGACTGTGGTCTGTTTTGCTTCTGTCATTTGTGATCATGTGTTTTGTGTTTATAGATCATCTAAGATCATTCGATTGCTGTTTGGCAAACTAATGACCCTGGAACACCATCTTGCATCAGGTCCCCACAAAGGCTCTGGTTCTGCACACATATGGAGTGACATGCAGGTGATTCCCCATTATTGAAGTTCTTAAGTTTCCAGTTCTATTTTTTCATGCACTTAGTGAGTCTGTCTATCTCCTCCCCTGGGTGGAGCTCCTTAATCACTGTTAGTTAATCACCCCGCCCCTGATTGGCTGCTCTGACAGTGACATGGATTTACCTGTACTGTCAATGCTGTTTTTAAATCTTTGCTTGAAAACGGTCCAGAGGGCTGAAATATTGCATTCTTATGTTGAAGTTTTTTTTTTTTTTGTGTGTAGCATACCTATTTTCTTCTACACACCTATACTTTGAGGTCTTATTAGGTGTGCACCAGCTCCCATATTTGTATCCTTTATTTAACCAGGTAACAAAACCTCACTGAGATTGCAAATCTGTTTTCCAAGAAAAACAGCACAGTACAGCTTCTGACACGACTAGATATAATCAACACATAATACAAAAACTTACAATCGATAATTAGAAAAATAACAAACCTGCTACACACACACACACACACACACACACACACACACTCGACCTGATTTGCCCTATCTCAGGAGTACCTAATCCTGGTCCTTGAGGGCAGTCATCCTGCATGTTTTAGATGTTTCCCTCTGTCAGCACACCTGACGGTCATTATCAGTCTTCTGCAGACCTTAACAACAGGCTGATCATTTGAATCAGGTGTGTTAGATGAGAGATATGTCTAAAACATGCAGGACTACGGCCCTCGAGGACCAGGATTGGGTACCTCTGCCTTATCTCTTATCATTGAAAACACATTTTGGTGACTGTGACCTTTGACCTACATTCATAGAAATTGGTCCAGAGGTTTTTGTGTAAAGCTGCTTAAAGACAGACACACACACAAACCCGACTTAAAAACAACACCCCTTTCCCCTTTGGGGGTGGGGTCATTGTGCAAGTTTAAAAACTGTTGCATTTAGGAAGTAACTTTTTGGAGTGCAGTATAATACATACTTAAATACATAACATGATGGTTATGTGTCATATTTTCTTTTGGGTTCTTTGCTTGTCTTCCTTTTTTTATGTTGAAATAGTATTCATGAACATGTGTATTTTATAAACTATTTAGCAAATATTATGTATTCTCAGTGAGTTACTGATGTTACACTAGCATATATTGCCTAAGCCAGTCTTGTATCATTGTAATTTAAATTCTTAGAAATTTTTTCATGCTTGTATGTTTGTAAAGTTTGAATAAATAGATGTTTAAAAAAAAGTTATTTGGTGTTTGACCATATGAGGTTTCTTTGGACCCTCAGAGTCACAGATATGAAACGGTTTTGGTTGTTAAACAAAAATATCACGTGTCTGAGAAGGTGTTTGTTGAGGGTGTAAAGTGGATTTGTTTTTGTTTGAGAAATAGAGACATTTTTGACATTTGCAAAGTGCAAAAATGACGCTGAAGACATGAATAGTCGAGGTTGTTTTTCTTGTTTTAGTTCAGGGTCTATATACAGCATAACTGGATCTGCAGGGGGTTGGACCAGTAATAGCATAAAAACCTATAAATAATGACAGCTTGTGATGGGGTGTGAGGTGTGAGGGTTTAGAAATGTAAAAGCAATGCTTCTTCTATCGCCTATTCAAACCATGTGTTTATGGGCTGTCCAGTTGTAATCTGTTATGTGTTAAACTGTGGTAGCAAGTCTGAAATAAACATGAATGAATGAATGAAATTAAACTTTCAACAGCCTAAGGCACAGGTTACATTATGGAGCACTGAAAAAAGTAAAACACTGAATCAACTTAAAAATTATTCTTCAATCGGTCACATTTAAAAACATCCAGTTGAGTGAATAAGTAAAAATTATGAGATAAAAAGTTATAATTATGAAATGAAAAGTCATAAACATGAGGTAAAATGTGAAAATTATGAGATACAAAGTGGAAAATTATAAGTTAAAAAGTCAAAATCATGAGATAAAAAGTCAAAATTGAGGAACAATGTTTACGTTGATTCAATGCTTTACTTTTTCATGTGCATTTCCAGTCAAAGGAGTGAAACTATGGAACAGACTTTCAGATGACATTAACATATCAATAATAAGTATAATTAAAACACAGTTTTAAAAAACTAAACTTGACAGGTGTGGTCAATGTTTCAATCCTTAAGAGCAGGCAGAGGGTCTGTGGGCAGGAAGGTTTGGGATTATGTTTGGGTGGTATTTAAACCATGTGATTTGTATTTTAAATGCTTCAGTGCATTTATAAATGGATGATCTTAAGTTAAGAACTTCTTTCATATTACTGTTTTGTGTTTCCTTTCTCTTCACTCATTTCTTTTTCTTTAGTTGATGCAAATGATTTTGTTTCAAACACTATAATTCATTAAATTTATTGGCTGTAACACATTGGTTTCTAATAAGCCTTAGCTTCAAACCCATCCTTTTCATTTGTATTTATATTTTCATTTGTTTGTCATTCATATGGAATAAACATCAGAAATTAAACGAAAATGAACAGTTCTGAATATGTATCTTTGTTTTAATGTGAACAATTTACAAAACCAAAAATCAGATTATGAAAGTACTTAGGTTTACAAAATATTCATCAGCAAAAATGCAATTAACCTATGAAGAACCTGACAACTCATAATAAAAACGAAGTAAAATTTTAACAATATTACACCTGTTGCTAAATATTTTATGTTTTGTAGATCTACTCTGATGTATTATGCATGTGTGTAGATAAAATGAGATTATTCTATGACATTTTGCACATATCTGTTCTAGTTATTCACTTTTTTTTTTAGAATATGTACATAGAATATGTTGCTCTACAAAGAAAACATACAAAGATTGAACCATTTCTGTTGGTTTCTCTGGAATAAATCTATATTTAACTCATATCTTAATTATGTTAATAGAATAATATAATCCTAGATGATGGAACAGGGATAACTGTCCATGCAGTTGCAAGAAAACAAAGGAGAAAAAAAAACCCTCTCTTGTGGTTGAATGAATGAACTGTTCTGAATATGCATCTATGTTTTAATGTGAGAAATTTACAAAAACAAAGATTATGAAACTACTTACATTTACAAAATATTCATCTGCAAAAATGAAAATAACCTGTGAAGAACCTGAAAATTCATAATAAAAAATAAAATAGTTTTAATAATATTACACCTGTTACTAAATATGTTGTGTCTTATAAATCTACTCTTATGTATTATGCATGTGTGTAGATAAGATGAAGCCTAATATTGTTATATTAAATCTAACTTTGTACGGTACATATCTGTTCTAGTTATTCACATTTTTGTGAATGGGTCAGATGTTATAGAATATGTTGCTCTATAAAGACAAAACAAAGATTGAACCATTTCTGTTGGTTTTTCTCGAGTAAATTATTGAATTATTTGTATAAAAATCTCCTATCCTAATTATATTAATAGAATAATATAACCCCAGATGATGGAATAGGTATAATAGTCCATGCATTTACAAGAAAACAAATGGAAAATGAAAGAGAAAAAAACCCTCTTTTGTGGTTTTATCTTAGAAATCATATATTTCACATTGAACAGAGGCACTTCTGCCAAAAGACCCTAGCAATTTCTCCAGCTCTTGCATCATTACTGTGGGTCTAAGTGCCGGTTTTTGTGCGCATGTTCAGTTGACTCTTTGTGTCGTCGCTCCTTCTCCATTGGTCCTCGTGCACTCCTCTCTCAGCCTCCACACAGGATCAGCTCTCACAGATCACACAGTGCGTCCGACAAAAACGTGTGTGTGTGAGTCCTACCCTACTCTACCCACGCTGCTTACGACCAGTCTGAGTTTAGCTGTCCTCTAAATTAAAAAAAAAAAAATGGAGAAAAAGAGCGAGATCAACGGCCACGCGATGCCCAGCTCTGCATCCACGGACCAGATCCTGGAGAAAAGCGCGCAGAGAAGCTTCAGGGAAAAACTGATGGAGTTTCTGAGGAAGAATCTACTAGTGATCATGACCGTATCCGGGGTTCTGGTGGGTGTTGGACTAGGGATGATGGTCCGAAACATGAACCTGACCAAGGCGCAGATGACCTACTTCGCCTTCCCAGGAGAGATGCTCCTCCGGATGCTGAAGATGATCATCCTCCCGCTGGTCGTCTGTAGCCTGGTGTCCGGTGCCGCCAGCCTGGACACCCGCTCCCTGGGCAAACTGGGGGGTATCGCTGTCTCTTACTTTTTGGTGACCACGTTGATCGCCTCTGGGATCGGGGTGGCCCTGGCTTTCATCATCAAACCCGGTGTGGGTGCAGGAGCTCTGAACACTAACCATCTGGGACTGGAGACGGTCAGCACCAACAAGGAGACAGCTGACTCCTTCTTAGATCTGGCCAGGTACACTCGAAATATCTCTGTTTATTATACACAGTTATTCACTCAGATCTAGGCCACTGGAGACTATAGTGTGATTAGAGTGGGTCATTATTCCACAGTATGCCTCAGGCGCAAAGTGGGTTCATATATATATATATATATATATATATATATATATATATATATATATATATAAACATGTGCGACAGTGGACACTGTAAAAAGTCACAATTTAGCTCAGTTAGTTACCATAGCTTTTTTATAATTAACTTTAATTTAACATAATGATTCATGACTTTTAAACTTATCATCATAAGGTATTGATATTTTAAGCCAGTTCAGTGAAATGTACATTTGTAAAGTTAAGAAACCTTTGGAGAATGGACACAAGCTCACTTATTTCTATTATATACTTTTATAAGTAATGACTTTTCAACTTATCATTATGAGCTGTTGATATTCCAGCTCATTGTAAACCAGTTCAGGGAAATGTACATGAGTAAAGTTAGGTTCTTTTTAACAGACAGGTGCAGTGTTAACCTGTTTGACTATAGTTTCAGAGGGCATAATGACCCTCTGCTGTCTGGACAATCCTCCTGAAACACAACAACATCATGTGACTCTTCTGATGAAGGCTAAAGGAAGTAGCTGAAACGAGACAAACAGGTAAACAAACACTGCACCTGTCTGTTAAAAAGAACCCAACCTTACAGTTATCTTTGGAAGACACTATGAACCTTTACAAGAAATATACATTTAACATACATAACTTAATAATGTAATAATGTGACTTTTAATCCATAAAAACCCACGTGACGTCCATGTGAATTTCTCTCTTTCGAGTGTCACCATTTAGTAAAATATTATTCTTTATGTTTAGCATTTTACATTTTAAATCTCACATTTTCCTTTATATATATATATATATATATATATATATATATATATATATATATATATATATATATATATATATATATATATATATATATATATATATATATATATATATAATCTCCAGGGTGTCTCATATGTCCATAAATCCATACATAGGAAAAATAAACATTTCTTAACATAAATCATTTTTATTTATATAATATGCTCTATATGACTGACATTTCAATTTGTTGTTCTTTATTCAAATGCATCATTTTGGTTATCTGAAATATAAAGAAATACATGTTAGAACCATATATGTATGGAATGTATTATGTCTCCTATGTACACCCTATATATATATATATATATATATATATATATATATATATATATATATATATATATATATATATATATATATATATATATATATATATATATATATATATATATATATATATATATATATATATATATATATATAGTATATATATATATATATATATGCACAGAGGGAGGGCTCGTATAGCCAAAAGTGCACAAGGATGGGATGAAATTTAACATACATAACTTAATAATGTGACTTTTAATCCATAAAGTCCCAGATGATGTCCAAGTGAATTGCCCTTTTTTAAGTGTCATCATTTATCAAAATATTATCCTTTACGATTAGCATTTTACATTTTTCTAACCTCTTCAGACTCAATAAAGTACACATTTTGACCTTTTTATGGTAAATAGTTGCCTTTTTTGGAAACAGTACTTTTTCAGATATTTTTTTTTTAATTGTTATAGAATATCCTTCTCTCTAAGTGTTGATTTAACACTGCAAAATTTACTGTGTAGTGGACAACTTATTTTTTTCTTCAATAAAGCTGTGAAAGTCTCAGACTCAGGGTCTCAAGACGTTCATTCAAAGATCATACAGAAGTTCATAAAAGCTCAGAATAAATGCAAAGGATTTTATGTCCAACAGAAAAACCTAGAGAACTCACCTTTTTCAGCAAAATATATCGATAAGTGAACGTAAAAACAAGTGGGTCCATCCATTGTCACTGATCAAACTGGGTTTTAAAACATGGGTTTTACTGGTGAATCAGTGTTTTTAAGAAAATGAGTTTCCATATTCACTACAGGGCTTTTGAACAACTAAACAGGTCATACCTCCCCCCCCCCCTTTTTAAAGGCACTTTTACTTAAATTTTCTCTGTTTTGTAAAGATAATCTTTGAATTGAATTGAATATATGAGGATATTTTGACCCAAAAAATGCAAAACACAGTATAAACACAGTATAATAAATGGTGCTAAATCACTTTAAAAAGATTAAATAGAGAACAAAATGAATTTGGGAGGTGGCACAGAAGTAACACTGGGTCTTTATGGGTTAAAATGGTAACTAGATCAACCAGTGATTAGTAGTCCAGTTAAATGTTATGAATTTAAAAGGAAAGTTCAAACAATGATATCATTCAAATGAACTTAAATGACATTTTCAAGGCAGCTGCTGAACTTTCATTTGGAAGTTGAACCATATTGATTTTTTTCTTTTTTTACATTGTAGTGAAATGTGGAATAGTCCACTGTGTGTAGATTTTAGAGCCACATGTACTGTAACCGTTTCCAGACAGACTGACAGATGAGCATGACTGCAAGTGTGGCAAAGTTATTCATAGCAAAGAGCTCTTGAAACAAACTGTCTCAGGTTGAAGGAAGCAGTGAACGGTGGTTAGAGGTGATCTGGAACTGACTTTAGTTTACCTTAACACATACAGAACAATATGATCAGACTAGTAATATTATATTGTACAGCATTTTTTTGGTGTGTTTTTTAATTTATTCTTTTTAAAAAAAAAATTTTAATCAAGTGTTTATTGAACTATTCACTCGGTACATGACAATCATACAGTGGTACCAGACCACTGTATGATTGTCAAAAGTCAAAAGTACGACAATTATAAGGTGTAGAAACACTAACAAAGGAAAAAATAACTAAATAAATAATAGAAAAATGAAGATTAGAAAAGAAAAATATACAAGAGACATGCAATATTTCACTGTATTTTACTGGTTTTAATAACAGGAGACTGACACTCAATATAACTAAGCTAATAGTTCAGATCCTTCCATGGGTAAATACTTCAGTGGTTAATAAGGTTTCAGATGGAACAGGTTATTTAATCTAACTGATGCAGTAAGTGTCCTCTCATGTCTGTAATGTTTAACAGATTGGATACCACCAGGGTTCATCAGGGTCATCAGGCTTGTGACAGAATACTTCAGGGACCTGGATTCTGGATCACTTTAAAATGTATTCTCCATTTCAAAGTCATCCAGAATCCAGCATCTCTTCCGGATCACCAGCATTTTAAAAATGTCTTCCTTGTGACACTCCTAACACGTCATGATCATCAAGATATGTCCATAATTTTTTGAGTTATTTTGCTAACAAACAAACAAACAAACAAACAAACAAACAAACAAACAAACACACTCTAGCAAAGACATAACTTCCTTGGCAGAGGTAAGAATTTGATTTTGACCTTTCGGCTCAATGCGACTTTGACCTTTGACCTTTTTCCAATATTCATAATTTCATTATATGTATATATGCATCAGTCCATGTAATATTATGATAATATATCCATTGTTGATTATGTTATAGCATGATATGTCTAGGCTGCACGGTCATGCAGTGGTTAGCCCTCACATTAAGAAGGTCCCTGGTTCAAATCCCACACCAGCCCTTTCTGTGTAGAGTTTGCATGTTCTCCTCGTGTCTGCGTGGGTTTTCTCCAGGTACTCCAGTTTCCTCCCACCATCCAAACACATGCACTGATAGGTTAATTAGTTAATCTAAATTGTCCATAGGTGTGAATGTGAGAGTGATTGTTTGTCTATATATGTTCAGCCCTGAGATGAACTGAAGACTCATACAGGGTGTACCCCGCCTTCACCCATTGTAGCTGGATTAGACCCCCAGTGACCCCTGTGACCCTAGTGAGGATAAAGCGGGTTCAGATGATGAGTGATTTGTCTATTCTTGACAGATACAGTGTTACAGAAGTTAATTTTGCGACATGTCACCTTTGACCTCCAGAGATCTCAAAAACGATTGGTCATAGGTGATAACACCAAATATGAGAATTGTAGAAATCTTCATTTCACATCGTTTGGTTCCAATCTGAAATTTCTGTGACCCTCCGTTCTTGAGTTATAACTGATAATGTGATTTTGACCTCTTAGTTAATTGTGACCTTGACCTTTGACCTTTACTCAAATGGATCATGGCATCTGATGCACATTAGCTATATTTATATGTCCATGTTATTTCATGGTGATATCTCAAGTATTCATTGAGTTATAGTATGATATGTCTCTGCGGACACACACACACTGATTACAATAATCTCTCTCAACCAACGCTGGGCAACATTAATAAAAACAGTTTTCTTGGTCATATTTAACATTGCACCTTCACAGGGAGCTCCTGAAGAACCCTTGCTTTCCGTATCCTTAAATAGATGACACTGATTGTTGTAAAGCTTTATATGGACTTTTGTGAACTGCACCCACCAGCTCAAACACGTCCACAGATAAATATAACTGGGGAAAAAAAAAGAAAAGATTCAGCCTGTAACAATGAAAACCTACAGACATTATTTTCTTCAGTGGTCAACAGTCGTGACATGTAGATGCTTGAGTTAAATGACCATCTGGAAAAAGTGTACCTTGTATATTTGAAAGTGTAAGTTATACTGATGAAACCTGTGAATATAATAGTGTAGTGCAGTGGTGTGAAGGAACTGCATAAACTTTTAAATGCATTACACTAGCTAACAGCTTTTCCCAGAATGCCGTTCATCATCCCCTTCCTGTCCAGTGAAAACCAGAGGTGGTCATAGTACTCACATTCTGTACTTAAGTAGAAGTACAGCTACTGGTGTGTAAAAAAAAAAAAAAAAAAAAGTAGTGATTCAACTCCTTTACTGAAGTAAAAGTAAAAAAAGTACAACTTCTCAATTTTAATAAAGTAAAAAGTAAAACTTTTTTTTTTTTGTCATGGATGAAATAATACTTATTTAACCAGGAAAAATCATAAAGATTTCAAAAGTATCTAAAAATAAAGCCTTTAAAATGTGAGTTACTGTGTAAGATAATGTGTTTCATCAGGTCATGGTACTCGTTTGTGTGAGTATGGACAGAAAATTTAGGAAAAATGGGAAAAAGAAAGTTGCAAGTGGATAAAGTTATCATTTTGATCATATTTTTAAAAATATTATGAGAATTATGAGATAAAAAGTCAAAATGGTTAAATAAAAGTCATAATTATGATATATAAAGGCACAATATATTCTCCTCCACTGACTATTCTTAGAATCTAGAGTATAAAGTACAGATATTTATATAAATGTAAAGAGTATAAAGTACAGATATTTATATAAATTCAAGGAGTATAAAGTACAGATATTTATATAAATGTAAGGAGTATAAAGTACAGATATTTATATAAATGTAAGGAGTATAAAGTACTGATATTTATAGAAATGTAAGGAGTATAAAGTACAGATATTTATATAAATTCAAGGAGTATAAAGTACAGATATTTATATAAATGTAAGGAGTATAAAGTACAGATATTTATATAAATGTAAGGAGTATAAAGTACATGTATTTATATAAATGTAAAGAGTATAAAGTACAGATATTTATATAAATGTAAGGAGTATAAAGTACAGATATTTATATAAATGTAAGGAGTATAAAGTACAGATATTTATATAAATGTAAGGAGTATAAAGTACATATATTTATATAAATGTAAGGAGTATAAAGTACATATATTTATATAAATGTAAGGAGTATAAAATAGACATATTTATGAACAAATGTAGGGAGTAAAAGTAAAAAGTTGCCAGAAAAATAAATACTCAAGTAAAGTACAGATACCTACAAATTCTACTTAAGTACAGTAATGAGGTACATTTACTTAGTTACTTCCACCTCTGGTGAAAACGATGTGTCTCTAAATGAGCTGATGTTAAAGTCTTATGATTAAATAAACAGGATTAGACAGTTACGTTTCTTCCTCAGACAAAATAACTATTAAAACTCCTTTTGGAGCTCTAAATGTATGATGATTTCATAGTACATGATGATGATGATGATGATGATGATGATGATGATGATGATGATGATGATGATGATGCATGAGCTCATTTTAAACAGTAAGAAAAACATAGCTTGTACATTGATGCATGAGTCTAACAAATGGATGTTCATTTTATTCACACTGGCTACATTTACATTATATTATTTAATTCCATATTATGTATTCAGAATAAAATAATTCATAATTAAAACAATTTCCTTCGTATTTACATGGGAACGTTAATTCCGAATAAAGGTTTCCATGGGAACCTGGTGAATTCTGCTTTAGTTAATTGGGCTTTAAGATCTGGAGGTTAGTGTTCTGATTGGACAGAATCGTCACTGGAAGGAACTGATCACACCCAGGTCCTGTTTTGTTTTTGTTTCAACTACCACCAGAACAGAATAGATACTACATGTGATTTTAAGGCCTGAGCTGTGACACGTCAGCCAAAAAAATATCTGATTTGTGCCCTGTTCACTTGCAGTTTGATAAAATTCTGATCTTTTGACCACATTATCCAGACCTGGTTTTCCATTTATGCATCATTCAGTCTTTCATTTTGCTCAAATCAAACTCATTATGTTTGGATTGTTTTTGATTTTATTTTATTTTAATGTTTTATTTTGAACATGTGCAGAATGCAACAATAATCAATACAACAATAATTAATACAACAACAACAACAACAATAATAATAATAATAAAAATACTACTACTACTACTACTACTACTAATAATAATAATAATAATAAAAATAATAATAATAATGTCCGAAAAGGAGTAGGATGAAGCATAAGCTGTTTCAAATCTACGGTTTATTTATTGTCATATGCTCTAGTACATAGTGTGCCATAAGCATTGAAATAAAACATATACTGGCATTCTCTCAGTTCTGTGTCAGTAGATACCAGACTAATGATAAGTACAGGATATGAATAACAAGAATAAAACCAGACTCAAATCAGATGCAATGGAATAATATTTGGTTACATGAGGTAATTTATAATGAGGTTCGTCTGTCAGTCAAATCTAAAAGGAGATCACTGTGTTTTCATGACTTTGATTGTACGCCCAGTACTTAATTATTATTAGAAACATTATTTTATCAGGGAAAAAGATCATTGAGATTAAGTTTCTTTTTTCAAGTATGTCCTGGCCAAGACAGCAGCTGTGACACGTCAGCGCAAGGACTATTAAGTCTGCAGTGATTAATATGCCAGGGACTACTCTCAGTCTCACCACACACAAATTTTGATTTAGCTCTATAGCGCCCCCTACAAATTTGCCTTTACTAAACTAGCTCTAGTTTGGACATACAAACACCAATTTGGCTCAAATTTGACTCACAGTTCTACAATTCAACACATTTCAATCAAGTCACTCTATAGCGCCCCCTTATATATATATATATATATATATATATATATATATATATATATATATATATATATATGAATACATTTCTGTGTAGGAGCCATAAATATTTAATGTACTTTTTTTGCTTTTCATTAATATGTCAAATGAATGGGTATTGGTTTGTTTGGTTTGTGTCTTTATTTTGGGTTAGTGTTGGGCATGGGCGTGGCACTGCGTGTGGGCGGTACCCAATTGGTAGCTGTACTTAACTTTACCTGACACCGGTGATCTGGTTCAGTTTTGGTGTGGGGTGAACAAGTGGGAAAGGCTATTTTTT